>JAUZST010000073.1:29987-82469 GCA_034779995.1 Parotocinclus haroldoi | reverse complement strand
TATATATATGGCATCAATTACTGCAATTCAGAATTTCCTCTAAAGTGTTTGTGATGCAGTGTAGCTGCAGTGTTCATCCTTGTAGCATATATTTCCAGGAGGGATTAATCTTGTGACAAAAATAAGACAAGTTTCTAGAACGAAAGGACCTGGCAAACGTTTGGCAAAAGTTGATAGTACTTAGAGTATGGGAGTAAATGCATTGAGAAATCAGATTACTGTAATAAATCTAGCCGTATTTAATCTGACTTCTAGATTGTTGTATTCTGTTGAATTCGGATTATGATTGTGCATTTTAAGTGCATGTAAATGCACAGAATTGTTTTTCGGCAAGGTCTTGGACAAATATGCACAATATTTAAAATACATACACTTCTCCATTTACAGCAATACCTGGAACACTGGATTATTTATTAATTATTTATGGATTTAACAAGGACTATAGAAATGTAATTGTAAATATACCAGATAGGCGGTATGTGCTGAACTAACAGTGCTCTGATAGAGGCTCTGTTTTTGGAGACTCTGTATAGACTTTGTAAATTATGGATGCTCTACAAACCTCTGGTTGAATTAACTGTAATTGCATTTAATGAAATGCATTTGTGTTAATCTAGCAAAGAATAAAAAGCCAGAACCTGAAGTACTGTTTTATGGAGATGGACAGGTGGGATATATATGAAGGAGAAACAAGGATATGATGATGGTGGTGGTGGTGGGGGGGGAGGTCTAGAAGAGGACCAGAGATGGGGGTTTAAGTATGTTGGGAACGAAAGCACACAAATTGTCCAGCTTTCATTAGTGTGGTGAGTGAAGACTTTGCAGAGGGCTTGATTCCCAAGACTCTCAGATAACAAGTGGCTTCTCACACTGGGGCTTTCTGTTTCCTCCTAATAAAACCAAAAAGAGAAAGAGAAGGAGAGAAAGAGAGTGGGAGATGGAGAAGGTGAGTAGCCACTGAGAGAAAGGGGAAAGGGACCCCCACAGCCAACTGTTATCTGCCTAACACTCAGTCATTGAGGAGGTATTTTGGTTTATTTTCTGAGCCCAATGAATGGCTGCCGACAAGGCATTTCTGATGGCTTTGATAAGGGTTCCCTCCCTCTATGAACGCTCCCTTCCTTTAAGTTAACCTTGCCTCCAAGAGCCATTAGTGAAAGACATAAAACCGAGCAGCATCAGAGACGACCTCCCCGATGCATTCAAGGGGTTAACCAGGACTTCCTCTTAAGCAAATGCAGTGCAAAAGCAATAACCAGGCTAGCGAGAACATAGGGAGAACAACGCATTCACAGCCTTAAAAACAAAACTTTATACACTCTCTATATATAAAAGCCCAGACCCTTAATGAATATTTTGAGTGTATAGGGCCTTGTCTGTTGTTTCTTTTTTTGCCTCAGGCCACCTGATAATTTTCTGTCATGCAGTGCAGCAAAAAGTTTTCACAAGAGCACTTAGTGCCTTCAAAGGAGTTAATAGCCACTGGGCAGGTGCACTATCTGGGCAGGGCCATATCCCTGAGACTCTGCCTCCTCTGCTCTTGTGGAATGGTTTAACAGCACATAAAAGGAGGAGTAAAACGAGCATTTGTCTTTGGGCCTAAACCTTTTGCCTTCCCTGTCATTCCCATTAGCCTGGGCACAGTCCAGCATCGCAGAATGATGCTGTCCTACTCTAATTGATCCCCGAAAAGGAGACAGCCGGGACAAGCTACTTCTCATTTGGGTTCCATTAGAGAGCACTCAAACACATACCAGCAAACAGCACTCACCGAGATTGGCGATCCACCTCAGATAGCCACAAGAGTGCTGCAGTCACAGGGGAAACACCAGAGACGCGATAAACTGTGACCTTTCTCCAATTCTGGTGCATGTCTAATGGCTCCCCTTGCTGGCCCTGTCCAAGGTGTCTGCATCTGGATAGAAGTGTACTTTTTATCAGCTGTGCTGTACCCTGCGCCTGGCCGGTCTTCATGAGGAGGGAGATGGAGAACTGGCACGCAGCGCTGGCAGTGCTCAAGTTCCTGATAGCTCTCGGTTTGCTTTGATGTTCAAAGCCCCCACCCGTGGCCTCCCCTCACTCAGGAAATTGCATTCTGTCCACTGCCACTGCAGATAAATGAGTCAGGAGAGGGGCTGCACACTGTCACTAGCTGACCTGGCCTGTCTAACACTAAGACCTGCAGTGTGTTAGCCGTGTGTGGCTTCATCCGGCAATGTCGTCCGGCCTGTGCGCACCCCCAAATATACACACACTTCAAAGATCGACAAGATACACTAGCAGTTTTGGAATACTTAATCTTAAGGTGAGCTAATTAATGCAATTATTCTAGGAAAGGTAGTTTTGTTATACATTTATATAAAAGTCACTTCAAGTAAAATAAGCTTATACACCACATGGCTTAAATTTCCCGGAGGGAACTCTCCCAAAGGGATCAATATCAAGTTTATCCTTATCCTCCTTATTCCTAAACTTCACACACTTACCTCAAGGATACAATGGTATAAAACCTTTTGCCACGCTTCCTACCCGGGATTAATGCTTGTGCCGAGTGATCGAAAACATTTGCTGCTTTCAAGTCCTGACGGAAATATTGTATTTACATGATAAGTGCATGTCACCACAATGTTGCAATTACTAGTTGGAAACTGAGTTTTTACAAGTCTTAGGCGTATCAATAAAATATACTGCGGTGGCCACCAATATTGAACAATATAGTATTTTTGAGTGCATGAGCAAAGACACGTTCCCACACACAGGTTTCATTTGGGTATATACTATGTAATTTAATGGCTCTAACCGAATAAAAACATGATTCATCTAATGCGCATTGCCTGTTGTAAATTTTCTTCTGTTTATCACTGTTTGATGATAGAAAAATAAAAGTAAACACAAAGCCCACATTTTTTTCTAGGGCGTCCATTATATTTCCGACCAAAACCACTTGGACACATATCATGTCATACAACTTCAAACTCTTAAAGTAGGAACTTCAGAGGAGGACCTGAGGGCAGCATATGTGCCGAGGAAGCAAATGATTCCAACTTCAAAATGGACCTATGACTGTTTTTAGTTATGTAACATACTTTTGTCCATTTAAATAAATAGCAATGTTATTTAGTGGCAAAAACATGTCTGTTGAATATTACTTCACAGTTTGAGGTGAGTGTGTGACGAGTTAGCCATGCAGTACAATGGAAACGTTCCACATTCCAGTTCATAACTAAAGACACAACCTTGCACATGACCATAAAAATATCATATTTAGGGTTTTTTTGTGCTGCAACAACTGTGGTTATAAAACTTGGGAAAATAATGGGAAATTAATATGCAAGTACAGATTACAGATTGTATGCTCTCAACTCATGGGTAATCTTACTTTAATCATGGCACGTCTCTCTGGCATGATAACGAATGACATGGCATTCACCAAGGTCAGCCGAAATGCCAAATAAGGATGAAAAATAGATATTTAGTGTGGTCAGTTGTCATCAGTTCATCTGATTTGCCCTTGATGACCTGGGAAAGTGTAGCTGTTGATTCAGGAATTATTTCTGGTGGTGATTGAAGAGAGTAAGGCCACCAGCATACACTGTTCCACTCCAGACAACCCCCTTAAGCCTCACTGGGCCTGTGATTGACAGGCCATGAAGATACACTGACATGGTCCTCATTTCCTTCAAGTACCATGCCACCCCTCCCTTTTCGCAATGCCCCTGAAAAAATACACTTGAGTGTTGCAGAGCAGGAAGTGTCCTGGGGAGAGAAAATTCGGTTTCGGGTCAGCATGCTCTATTGGGAGAGAAGGTGCACTGGGGGTGGTGGATTTGGAAAGGTAGAGGCTAAGGACGGGGCAGAACAGAAAAATGGTGGTGGTGGAGTGGATGCTGGTGCAGCGTGGTCCTGAGAGGAAACATTAGCAAAGTGAGGAGGAAAAGCTGCCAAATTAACTTCTCACCCTTTCAATCACACCCTGGAGAGTTCCTGTCCCACTTCACTTCTGCCGATCTGGGTCCGTTTTTTCTGCCTCAGCGGGTCTCACATCAAGTAAAGAGCTTTCGCTCTTGCGCCAACCCTTAAGAGCTTGCAGATCCCTAACAGTGTCGAAAAATACCCCCAAAGCATACCAGTAGCTGGTTGGAGCATAAACCATTCTAGCAGCAAAAATAGAGAGGGAATGAGAGATATGTTAGATTTATTTGGATTAAAAAAAGCTAAATTAAACACGATTTACCATGTACATTCCTGATGGCTGAGCACCAAGCATAGTTCCAGAAATAGAAATGTGGCAGGATATGTATAGTCTTTCCTCCATACATGGGAATTAAGAACAGTAACGACGTCCCAGTAGACAAAACTGGAGTCTCTTTTTTCAGTGCTGTGCTTTTGTGTCATAATATGCTGCACTATTTTTGAGGAGAGGTGCTCCTTCTTCTTAACGACTGATGTATTGGTTCGTATTTACCCCTTCACACTTATCGAGTTGATTCGTTCTCACTGTATAAGAGAGTACTCTTCATTAGTCGTTCTCAGGGTTTTTTGTTTTTTTTTTGTAATAAACAGATGATTCGAGTCATTCTGTAAGACAAATGTAACTTTTTTGAATGCTCTAAATCTGTTTAGGCACATTTAATAGTGTCAATTATTGTGGGGCCAGATGAAGGACTCAGGGCTTTCTTTAGCCAGGACCCTTAATAACATTCACTTCAATGAGAAGCAGATGCTGACCCCCTTGGTCCCTTTGAAAAAAGACATTTGAGTAGCTCTGCTTCTAATTTATGAGCCTCCTTCCACATCTGGAATTCTTTATAATTAAAACGTGAACCCCGAAAGTTCTACTTCCACCTGTCAAATGTTGAAAAGATGAACACAGTAATGGGCTTCTCCAGCTCGGTGGATCGTTGTCGATTTTTTCCCCCTCCTCTATAAGGTTTAGAGGTGTGTCTGGGTGAGAGGGTTGTGTTGATTGTTTTCCTTGAACAGCTTCTGACTGAAAACTGTAGGAGCACTGACAAGCTCAGGAATGTCCCTGATTCTGCAAGTCCATGCCTGGTCTAGATCTTCAGTCGCATGCAGACTGCCATACAGTTGTTGCACTGCAAATTATTTCAGCAAGCAATGAAATCCGGTTTACGGTCCATTAAACAAATACCTCATTTAACGGAGTCTTTTTTGAATTTCTTTTGAAAGCCTTTCAATATCACGTGAAAAAACGGTTGAGCTAATACTATAAAGGAGCTCATGACTCAACATGATGGAAGACATCCGAAAACAGATTATGGCTTTAAAGTCCTGCGCTGAAATATCCGGAAACATCACGCTTAAGATTAAACGATTTGCTAACCCTTTTATTTGCTAATACGAAGAAAGAAGATGGATTTGCTGTGGCTAGTGGACAGCGTAATTGCTCATTATAGGGTTTGTTCTCTCTGCAGATCTGTAAGTACTTACAAGAGTTTGAATTTCTGCCTGTGTGTGTGTGAAAGGCTCTCGAATTCAAGCCCCCTTCATTAAACTGAATTAAGATCCAGCACCCGGCAGATTAATTTTCTTTGTCTCTCATCTTTTTCCTCCCTCTTCCTTTATTCTACTTCTTTGAAGGCGGAACAAAAGCAGCTGCGAGACGGCGCTCGAGATCAACGACCTTGCAGGGATCAGCTCGTGCAGTTAATCCCACGGTGAGCATGGCCATGCAGACAGCATTCCTCTCATTTTCTCCTCTATTACCAAATCACCATTATTAAGTCTTCAGCGTTAACTGGGCAGCTTGTTCTGAATGAGGGAGAGTGCTAATCTACAGCAGCTTCCTGTGGCTACTGGAAATGGTGGCTACTTGGCAAAGTCGACTGGATACCCTGCATACTCAGCTACAGTCTTATCCACAGGTTTGGGCACCCTGGTCATATGACGAGCTGCTGAATTTCAAAATAAAAAGATCTTACCACAAAGGAGCATGGCTTTTTTGTTTGTTTCTTTTCTGGCACTTTTTGCGCCAATGGCTATTCAAGATCAAGATCAAGATCAAGTGGTTTTATTGTCATTTCAACCATATACAGTGGTGTACAGTATACAGTGAAACGAAACAACGTTCCTCCAGGACCAACGTGCTACATAAAAAAACTTCACAACATAAAGTGCACGTGTGCAGCATGTGCAATACAGGACAATAAACAATAAATACAAAATAACAGTGCAGATAGCCCACAGAAGGTGCAGATATGTCCATTGTTCAATATAAAGGGTGTAAACCATACATAGGTATAGCATGTATGTGTGTGTGTGTTTTAGTCCAGTTATTTATATGTGCAGTTGTTCATACCAGACTCTGTTTATGAGTCTAATAGCTTGGGAGAAGAACCTATTGCAGTCTGGTAGTGAGGGTCCGGATTCTTGCCGTACCTTTTCCCAGATGGTAGAAGTGTGAAGAGTGTGTGTGAGGGGTGTGTCTGGTCATCCACAATGCTGGTTGCTTTGCGAATGCAGCATGTGGTGTAAAGGTCTGTGATGGAGGGGAGAGAGACATCGATGATCTTCTCAGCTGTCCTCACTATGCGCGGCAGGGACTTGCGATCCAAGATGGTGAAGTTCACAAACCATGCAGTGATGCAGCTGCTCAGGACACTCTCGATGGTTCCTCTAAGGATCTAATGAAGGAAGCAGCAGGGTCTTGATGTGCCTCAAGAAAAGTCTCTCGCAGCACTTCATGATGATGGGTGTGAGTGCAACGGGACGGTAGTCATTGAGGCAGGACACTGAGCATTTTTTCAGCACGGGTACGAAGGTGGTTGACATGTTGGCATGTCGGGACAGTGGCACTGCTCAGATGTTGAAGATGTCGGTGAAGACATCTGTCAGCTGATCTGCACATTCCCCGAGCTCTCTACCAGGAATGTTGTCTGGTCTTGCAGCTTTTTGTGGGTTGACTCTGTATAGAGTTTTCCTTCCATCAGCTGCTGTAAGGCAGGTCGTTGGGAGGAGGGGTGGTCTTTTTCGCTGCCACGTCGTTCTGTATCTCAAACCGAGCGTAGAAATCGATCAGCGCATCAGGAAGGGAGGCATCACTATCACGGGCAGGTGGTGTTGTTGGTGTAGTTGGTGATGGCCTGGATGCCCTGCCACATGTGGCGTGCATCACTGCCGTCTCTAAAGTGGCTGTGGATGCTCTGACCGTGTGTGCGCTTTGCTACTCTAATGGCCCTGGACAGTTTGGCCCTTGCTTTTCTTAGGGCCGCCTTGTCACCTGCTTTGAAGGCAGAGTCTCGAGCCTTGAGCAGAGCATGCACCTCTGCAGTCATCCACGGTTTCTGATTGGGGGTGTGGTCATGGTCCCAGAGACTGTCACATCGTCTATACACTTGCTGATGTAGCTGGTTACAGATGACGTGTACTCCTCCAAATCCATGTCATTGCTGTAGGTTGAAGCCTCATTAAACATTTGTCAGTAAGTGTGTTCAAAACAGTCCTGAAGTGCAGAAATGGCTCCTTCTGGCCAGGTTCTTACCTGCTTTAGAAACGGTTTTGATTGTATGACGAGCGATGTGTATGCTGGGATTAGCATAACAGATATGTGATCTGAGTATCTGAGGTGGAAGCGGGGCTCTGCCCAGTACGCGCTGGGAATGTTAGTGTAAACAAGATCTAGCGTGTTCGCTCCTCTCGTAGCAAAGTTCACATGTTGGTGAAATTTAGGGAGAACTGACTTGAGATTCACATAGTTGAAATCTCCAGCAACAATAAACAGTCCATCGGGGTATGTGTTCTGTAGTCCGCTAATAGCGCTGTACAGTTCACAGAGTGCATCTTTAGTGTTAGCGGCAGCGACACACACACGCACGCACCCACGCGCACACAGTCTTACAGAAACTTAGATTAGACCGGATGACTATTAAGCCTTAAATGAAGCCTCCCCTCCAGGCTACACTTATGTTCAACACCTAACGGTCGTGGATGAGGCGTAGCAACAATTTTTCACAAAGATCTAGGTTTTAGTGACAAATACCATTATAAAACGAATTCATTTGAAATATGAAAATCTAAACCATACCATTTTCATCTCAGCACTATTTACAGAATTTTTTCAGGAATTTGCTAACTTCCCTGCTTTGTACTTTTAACAGATAAGGCTTTAATTGTAGGTTATTTTAACAGTCACTATGGAAATGAGCAGGATCCACTTAAAATTGCTTTTGAGTCCATTTTCGAAACCATGAGTATCACTCAGAATATTGTGGAACCGACCCACTGCTGTAATCATACTTCAGATCTAATATTAACGTTTGGTATCGATATAGAACATATTGTTTTGCCGCAGAGACAGTTGATTTATGATTAATATCTCTTAGTTTTTTAGCTATAGGTATCAAATAAAATTAATCTACTCACTTGTTATCACACCAAGTGCACCATTACTTCAGATACTCCAGCTGCGTTTATTAAATGAACTTCCAGACAATTATATTCACCAAAAAATATTCACCTATGGAGCCCGATCATCCTTAGCTTGCTTCCAACTAGTTTGAGTGTGTATTTCACTCAACCCTGGATATAGTTGCTCCTGCTATGGTCAAATATATTCAAGAAAAAAAAAACTAGCACCTTGCTATAACGACCACACCCTTACGTTAAAGTAAAGAGCAAAGAGTTTAGAATGCAAGTAGCGACATAGTAAATTGGAGGTATTTAAGATTGCTGGAGAGATAACATGGCAGAATATAAACAGGTCCTTACCAAAGCTAAATCTTTTTCCTCAATCATAGAAAGAAAAAAAAATCATACATTTTTATTTAACATGGTCTCCAAATGAACTAAAAACTAGAGATGATCCGATCATGTTTTATTCTGCTGATTCCAATAACAATCACCCATAAGTGCCGATCACTGATACTGATCACACTGACTGGCTGTAGATTTATCAATTTAGTCATGATGAGTGCCGGTCGGGTCTGGGTCTGAGTAACGGTCTCTTAAGGTTGGGCTTGGATCCGAGTCCCAGTCGGCTCTTGACAAACGTTGGCTAGACCTAGACCCAGTCGGTTCTGGTCGTGAGTGGGTCTGTTGTGAGTTTATGAGGTTTATGTGGGTTTATGACAGTAGACTCAAGAAACCACTTCCTCATCGGTGTGCATGTGTTTTCTATTCATTTTAATAGAAGCAGACCTGTCTTGAGTAAAGTAGCAGGGCTCAAACAAATGTTTATAAATCAAAAAGTATTTATCCCATTGCTTATCCGAAAAGTTTGTGAACGAGGAGCCCTCGAAGACCATTTTCATGTAATAAATTTGTAGATCAAGCAAAATATATCATACCTCTGGCACTGTAAAAATGAGAAACAGGAATCTTCGAGATCTGTGTTCAGTGAAATTGTAGGTCCAAAACAAACATTTATAAATCATAAAGTATTTATCCCATTGCTTATCCGAAAAGTTTGAAAAGAGTGAGTCAAAAAATCAAAAGATCAAAAGTGCCCTTGATGATCGATGTAAGAACAGTGTAAATCAAGAAAAAAAAAACTGACTGACTGAGCTATGACAGTTTAAAAAAATCTGAAAAAGCCGAATTTTGTCGTTCTCTGTCATCAAATTTATTATTGCACCCTATAGAGGGAGAAAAAAATCAGTGATTTACTGAAAAAAAAAAAAAATTTGCTCAACGGATTAGATATTTTGAGGTTTATATGTTGAGCTTGTGTGTACAATTCAGGTGAAAGTATACAGATTTTATTTCCCATATTTCCCAGTGGGTCCGAGACCCTGTTTGCTATCATCCTTGTGTCCGAGACTGGCTGGGTGAGGACAGTTCTGAATGGAGTGGGTCCTAGACCCAGTTAGGTCTAGCCTGCCGCAGGTCCGAGACATGGTTGGTTCGGCCTGGCCTGGGTCCAACACCCAGTCAGTTCTGGCCTGTCGCATGTCCGAGACCTGGTCAGTTTCAGCTGAGCAAGGATCTGAGATCTGGTTGCTTTGGGTTGGCCGCAGGTCTGATCCACGGCCGACTGTGGCAAGGTACAGGTCCAATACCCACTGCTTTTGGTCGGCCATGAGTCTGAGACACAGTTGGTTCTGGTCGGGCTTGGGTTTGAATCCCATTCGATCATATACAAAAATTACTCAACCTATTAGATATTTTATGGTTTGATAGCAAAGAATTACGTCTACTATTTAAAAACTATACCAATTTTAGGAAATGGAATTAGTCAAAATCAGTTAACTATGTTTTTCTGTCTATTGTAATAGGAGCAGGAATGTCTTATATGTTTAGAACTCAAATAATATTTATCATTATTTTTTGTTCGCTTTTGAGCGAAAGGAGACTGATCGTTTTGATGTAAAATGGTGTAGATCCAGTAAAAACTGGTTGAACTATAACAGTTTAAAAACAGTGTGGAAAAAGCTGATTTTAGTCTGTCTGAATCAAATAATTATTATTAGATATTAGAGTCAATTGGCAAACATATTTTGAGTTTTGATAGGTAAGACCTATATCTATTTAAAGTTTAAATGGAGTTTCTAGGTAAAAAAGTATATGTATTTCAGGCCAAGGAGAATAACTTTTCTAGACTGGGCTTTGATCTTTCTTCGATCTTTTCACGAATGAGCACGGATGGATTAAGGATAGTCTGGGTCCCTGGACAAAGAGTTTACCAGGGCCAGCCACCCCCCATCCAAAAACATAAATAAATGAATACAATAAACAACCTGTCAATAAGTAACCCTAACACAAGACTCTATTTTATAGAAGTTTCTTTCTACTCTTTTTTTTCTTGCAAAGTCATCCACTAATTCATCAAAATTAAGCTGTCTGACCAAATCTGATTCAATGGCCAGAAGTGACAGTGAGTTCAGGCGGTTTTGGTGCATCCTAATCCATGATTAAAATTTATCATGGTTTTGAGCATTTTACTATGACATTTTTCTTTTTCTGTTATGATTTGTATTATATCAATTCATCTGCCAGGCTCATGTTCAGATCTGAAGGATATGCTGCAGCGAGTGAGTTAGCCTGTAACGTGAGCTCACTGTTAGACATATTGTCAGACATGAAAAGAACATCAAATAGCTCAGTGTGTGTATGCACAAAATATGTACATATGTACAAAAGTAAAAAAAAACATCCAGATTCTGGGTTACTGTCAACAGCATTGACACCAACTAAATTTAGTGAATGTGCTGCATATGGGACATACCAAATCAAATGGTCTCTTTGTTTAAGATGAGCTTGGACTTCATTGTATTTTCCTGATATGTTACTTGCATTATCATATGACTGGCCCCTACAGTTGGATAAGTCTAGGCCCAGATTCTCCACCATTACAACAGCACACACTGCCAAACTGTCCCCACTATGGTTTTCAATAGGAGCAGCTAGAAAATGCTCAATTACATGTCTGTCATTAGTAACAAACCTAAGAATAAAAGTAAGTTGGTCCGCATGAGCAAGGTCTGGATTGGAGTAAACTATAACAGAAGTATTTTTCTTCTTTGATCTCATGTACAATTGCCTACTTTGTTCTCTGTCCCATCGAATAGATACATTCTTCACACTCTGTCAATGATAAGTAGGACACAGAAACTTTTCCCTTACCTCCAAATTAATTAAAAGAGTGATTAATTAATGTTTGCATGCAAGCCCTATGCTCCATACTCCCCTCATGCTCACCAATAATAGTAACAGTAAGGTAAAAGTTGTAGTAAAAGCACAGAGCAAGTTCGCAAGCTGAACTGTCTGAATGTAAGAAGTTTTGATACTGGCAGGGGGTATTGTATAGATGTTGCATATTCACTTGGAAGTTCACGTAACACCTGATTGGCTCAGCCCCGTGGGAATTTAGGGCAACGTAATTTTTGCCCACTGAGTGAGAGAGTGGGGGGAGGGGCAGCCGCCATCTACTACAAAAAATGCTGTTTTGTGTGTGTGTGTGTGTGAGAGAGAGAGAGAGAGAGAGAGAGAGAGAGAGAGGGGCATGGAGAGGGAGACAGAACATTTTGAGCATATCCAAAATGCTGTGTTAAGTTTAATTATAGCCGAGACACTTTCACACTGACTTAAAACATATCACTTCATGTCAAACTGTCATTGAATAGTCATTGAATAACAAGCTCAATAAAATATGTTTTCCAATAAATAATCCTCAAACAAAATATTAGGGTTACATGCATACACAGTCACAGCTACTACAACAAAACCAGTTTTATCATCTGTCACCAAACCAAAATTGTACTATTGTACTACTAAAATTAGCTTGCAGGTCTGTTGTATGAAAAGGCACTTTTCCTTTCATGCATTCCTTCAGATCTAGCGTGACCACTGGTCTCTTTACTGTTGTTTATTAAAGGGGAAACATGAAAGTAATCAAATGGCTTGTTGTTTTTACATAAGTAAAATCACACCCTTGGCCTAATTCACTCAATTTAATCAGTGTCAATGATAGGATTCATCAGACTACCTGCTTGTCTTAAATTTAAATAATTGCAGAATTGCTAAATTAATTTGTGTCTCTGCACTTAAGAGTAATTTAACATAATTTTGAAACAATACAAATTCAGAAACATTAAATAAGGGCCTGAATCGCATATTTGCAACAAAACGTCTGTTATGAAATATGGCAGCTTGCCTGGCAGTTCTATGGAAGTCAAGGACACCATAGCAGAGGCCCTCGTGATCCCCCCTAGTAGCCAGAAGTAGAAGTCAGAGCAGTGCCACAACCCCTCGATCATTTTCATAAGGGGCCCAAAAGCATGGCTAAAGCATGATTTTTGAAGCGTGCTAAAAACTGAACGGGGTGTGTGATCACTAATTTCCAACTGGTCCGATTTTCGTGTTTATAGCTTAAACAATGACCCATTTAAAGTAGTTTTGAAAATGGCCCTATTGTCAATATAACCCTATAGTCAGCAGCTGATATGGGAAAAAAACGAACTGAATAATAAGCAGTAATGATAATAATAAAGCCATTGGATTTCAATAGCGTCTTTGCCCACAGTAATCACACTAATTATTTCAAACAAAAGCATGTTTTACAGACTTTTTCTTCTCTACAGTGAGCCTCTAAAACTCACCATACTCTTCCAAGTGTTTGCTCTTTAAATGACGTACTAAATTAGTTGTGGTGAACCATTTTAATTTAGCTTCCGCTGTGTTTTTTGTTGCATGTGTTGTAGGATCCAAACTTTGTATTACTCTCACAGACCGTGTAAATGTTGACACATGGTAGATGTTTGTATACGAGTTGTGCCTGCATAGTGTAAAGGAAAGTGGACAGGGACACAACACTACAAACAGGGCCTCTGTGGGATGCAACATACAGATGATGGTGTTTTGTGATCGTCAATGAAAGGCGCTGGTTATTATTTTAATTGATCCCCTACCTTCTGTTATGTGCCAGAATAAATTAATTACACACTTTAAAAAGCTAATCTTGCTGTCTAATTATAGTTCAATTTAAAATCTACATTTACTCTCCAAAATCTTCAAAAGCTGCTCTGTAATTCCCTCCAAGGCATCGGTCGGTATTCATGGGATTGGCAAATGATTAGTTTAAATCCTATCTGACCGAATGGAACCAGCTTGTTTATGAAAACAATCAACGGTTTCAAAAGTATGGTGTTCCTCAGGTGTCTGGCCCACTATTATTCTATATGTAACATGCTACCTTTAAGCTTAGTTATTGGTAAACATGGTATTAGTTTTCATTGCTATGCAGATAATACACAGCTGTACATATCAGCTGATCAAAATGATAACCTTACAATCAGTAAAGAATTGAGAATTACAATGGTTGCAGGAAGACAATACTGCTGACCAGTGTTCTGCCCTCATGGACACACGCATATGCATTAGGAATTTTTACAACAAAACACACCAAAAAAACCCATCAAGAAATTCAGGGCCACCGGAACCCCATAAGTTACGGTCAATGCCAAGCCAAAACCTGTGTGCCTTGCCAGGGACCTCAGGGTCCTCCCAATAACCCAAACTTTAACATTACTTAATACGTGATAAATTCAAAAGTAAATGTATTTCTACTTCCACGAAGGTAGGATGTCATGGTGTGAGGGAGCTTTTTTTAGCCGTTTTCACTAGTGAGCAGCTTCACTGAGCGCATAGACATGTACATAGACATAGACATAATAACTGGATTTCTGCAGTGATCCAATTACTCCTCACATGGTCCTGTAAAGCACATACTCCGATTTCCCAGATATGATTAAGGTTCGGAAATCTGATCAACAGAGCTAGATAGATTTTAGATCAGTAATCAGAATTCACGTAACCCATTTCAATCAGTTTTCTCAGACTGGCCATACACTCAAGCATAACCCAACAGGGTTGCCAGATGCGCTTAATCTAAGAGCATTTTTGGCTAATTACCATTATTGCACTTGACCTGGAGCGTATTTCTCTGTCTGGATCTGGTAACCTTGGAACTATACCTACCACTTTTGTGGAGAATTGCAGTATATGCTCAAGGAAATGAACAATTTTATAGTTAAAGTATTAGTTTATGAGGTACATGTGGGTTTATGACAAAAGACCCAAGAAACCGCTTCCTCTTCGGTGTGCATTATTATAAAGTTTTTAATTTACAGTGTATCACAAGAGGGAGTACACCCTTCACATTTCTGCAGCTATTTAAGTATATTTTTTCATAAGACAACACTGGTTTGTCTGCAGCTTATATAACAGTGGAAATGTATTCTTCCCTCAAAAAAACTCAATATACAGCCATTAATGTCTAAACCACTGAAGTGTCCTGAAGTGTCAATATTTTGTGTGGCCACCATAATTTTCCAGAACTGCCTTAACTCTCCTGGGCATGGAATTTACCAGAACTTCACAGGTTGCCCCTGGAATGTTTTTCCACTCCTCCACGACATCATCACGGGTCTGGTGGATATTCGAGACTTTACGCTCCTCCACCTTCTTCTTGAGGAAGCCCCAAAGATGTTCTGTCGGCTTTAGGTCTGGAGACATGCTTGGCCAGTCCATCACCTTTACCCTCAGCCTCTTCAATAAAGCAGTGGTCGTCTTAGAGGTGTGTTTAGGGTTTCCAGACAGGTGCTGTGGGCAGATGAGACTGTTGTGCTTGCCAACAAGGGTTTTGCCACCAAGCATTAAGCCTTGTTTGCAGGAGGGATACCTATTTCTGTCTGCAAAATGCAAATAAATGTATATAATTTATACAATGTAATTGTCTGGATTTTCGTTTAGATATTCTCTCTCTCTCTGTTAAAATAAACCTACCCTTAAAATTGTAGACTGCTCATATTTTGGTAAGTGGGCAAACTTGAGTGAGTATATTTTTTTCATAGAACAACACAGAAGATGAACTGTGAATTTGTTGTGCCGTCAAATTAACTCAACACAGTCATTACTGTCTAAAGTAACAAAAGTGAGAACATCCCAGGAAAATAGGAAAATTGCCAAATTGTGCCCAAAGTGTCAATATTGTGTGTGGTCAGCATTATTTTCCAGCACTGCCTTAACTCTCTTGGGTATTGAGTTAAGAGCTTCACAGGTTACCAGTGGAATCCTCTTCCACTTCTCCATAACAACATCACAGAGCTAGTGGATATTCATCCGCAGATGCTCAATAGGGTTTAAGTCTGGATACATACTTGGATTGTAGAACATCTTTACCCTCAGTTTCTTTAGCAAGGTAAACACCAAACCATGACATTCCCACCATCCTCCTCACTTTTGTTGCCAGCAGTTTAGACATTAATAAATGTGTGTTAGGTTATTTTAAGGGCATTGCAAATTTACAATCTGTATACTGTCTACTACTATACTACATTGTATCAAAGCTTCATATCTTCAGTGTTGTGCCATAAAAAGATATAAAATAAAATAGTTACACAAATCTACTAATTTTTGTGAGATACTGTATTTAAAGAACATATTTAGAGACCCGTCTCTTCGAGTATGCAGCATTAGTGACTTGCTAATCTCTAGCTATCTGGTAGTAGCTGTTTAGCATTTAAGTCATATTAGGTGCCAAAAACAAACCTCTTTTGTGTTTCACCAAATACTCTTTTAAATGCATTTTACGTTATGTCTATTACAAAAGGTAAATGTTTCCTGGAGTAATTTTGTATTGGAAGGTACCTTAATACTCCCTAGAAAAAAAAGAAGAACAGAAACTTATCTTCATAACTCTTCATATTTCATATTTGCCCTGGTTTGAGACTTCAGAAAACAGAACGGTTTTTTAACAAGGCAGTTGTATTATGAGCAATCTGACAGGTCCAAGAGGTTTCTGGCATCCAAACTTGAACAATCGGACTGTCTTGCAAGCATAGATGCGGTTAAAGGCATTTTTGGGATGGTTTGCACCAACCCAGTACATGTGACTACAATTTTTAGTGATTTTTTTTCTTAGAGTTCAGAGACCCCCAGTGATGCAGCAGACATGACTAACATTTTGGACTCCTAACAGCTTCCATACCTGTCTGTGTCACAGACTGACATATTAGAAGCTGCCATTAGTCTAGAGAAATTACAGATTGTGATGGCCCCTATGGAAAAAGAAAAGAAACAGTCACCTGGACTAGATGGCATTCCCCAGAGCTGCTGCTACAAGTCTGGGATGTGGTAGGCCCACTGTTACTGGCGTCCATTCAATATTCAGGTGTCAAGGATCCTACAGATTGTGGAAGTTATATGTCCCTTTCTCTCCTGAATGCAGACATTAAAATCAAAGGTCCTCTCTAAAAGACTGGAAACGTGTCTTCTGGACCTAGTGCAAACCCAATCAAGCTGGTTTTATTAAAGGCAGACTAGCTTCGGATAACGTCAGGTGATTGCTACATATTACTGATGCTAGGAGCAGAGACCAATGAGGAGGATGTGGTGTTTAGCTTAGATTCCATGAAAGCATTCAATAGGCTAGAACGGGAATATCCACGGGCAGTGCTTAAACACTGAGTTCAGATCTTTTTTCATCAAAATGATTCAAACTTAATCCAATGGCGCGCATTTCCACAGGCTGTATGCTTTCACCACAGTTCATACTCGAGTGAGAAAAAAAAACAAGGATATCCTCTTTCACCAGGCCTGTTTGTGCTATTATTGTAGCCCTTAGCACAAGCTATTAGGCAAAGCTTCTGAACTTTATCCATGTTTCCTTGTATGCAGATAATAACATCATTTACCTTTCAGACACCAATAACTCCCTCCCAAGTGTCTTTTTTCTACTTAACAGATTTGGAGCCTTTTCAGGCTATAAAATAAATTGGGCTAAGTTTGTTCTGATGCCCTCCTCTTAACCTGACCGGTATATATATATAATGGATATGTAAAGACATGGAAAGGTGGCAGATGTGTCTTGCAGCCTACATTTCAGTACTTAAAATGAATGCTCTTTCAAGGATAAATTTTCTTTTTCCAATGCTGTCCCTTTCCCCACCAAAAAACTTATTCAGCGACATATATAAGGCGCACACAAAATTTCTTTGGAACAGGAAAAGACCCAGAATATGCCCAGCATTCTTGCAACACCCTAAGCTATGCGGTGTCCCCAATTTGAAGTTTTATTTTTTGACCTTTCAGCTCAGATCTTTAAAAACGTGGTTTGATCCTGTCTGTATCAGGCAGTGGCAGATTTTACAGAAATACCTAGTTTCTCCCCTTATGCTGCAGGACCTGAATTTTGGGGGCATTAACCACCAAAATGCCATGCTCTAAATGGGCACAAATATCACATGCTCGCTTGAAATTTGGAATCAGTCATGCAAGTTTTTGGGACATAAGATGTGGTGATCTGGTGCAACAATCTCCTTTTGACAGATTCGGAACCTTTCTTTATTCTTCTTGATTGGCAAAAAACAGCTACATATTGAAGGACATTTTTAATTAGAAAGATTCACATTCTTTTCAGGATATGTGCAATTTGTTCTCGATCACTTTCTTTATCTAAGACTTCGTTCAGTTCTTCGAGCCTATGGAGTAACCTGGAACACTCAGTTATCTGACCATCCCCTATTAGAGTTCTTATGCAACTTTGCTTCTACACCAGGTTTAGTGTTGTCCTTATATGATCGTTTCAACAGCTACAAAAAACCCGATATGGGGGCTGTGTCTATTTGGAACAGGGAGCAGAATGCGCTTAATGTGACCTTATATTGGAAAGTGATCTGGCATAATACCTTTTTGTTCCTCTAAAAATCTATCACACCAATGAATTCACTTTAAGTTAGCTAGTAGGGTACGTGTAACACCCT
Organism: Parotocinclus haroldoi; assembly: GCA_034779995.1. Lineage (NCBI taxonomy): Eukaryota > Metazoa > Chordata > Actinopteri > Siluriformes > Loricariidae > Parotocinclus > Parotocinclus haroldoi. Next base: position 64,251 of record JAUZST010000073.1, on the reverse strand, counting down.
GCCGAGCCCCGCATAAGAAAGTACTTATGGCAGCTTTGACAGCCAGCAAGAAATCCATATTGACAGGCTGGTTTGTGCCAGATGCTCGGCTGTCTATATCTTCGCAATCCTATTTTTTTGGACCTTTTTCTTTTTAGAATGTTCTATGGCCAGATATCATAACACAGGGGCCACTATTATGCGAACTGGGTGGGCAGCTATTGATTCCGTACAGAGTCTGCAATATTGGATTTATACAGCATTGGATGTTTTTGGGATTGCCATCTGTATAATTTGGATAGAAATAACCATTTTACAATGACCTGACTTACAATATTTCGACTTTACAATGGGAATCCTCAATACACACAAATACACATTCAGCCGAAGCACCATACTCTCCTGCACTCTGATGAGGAAGTGACGTGGCAGCAGTGAGGAGCACTAGGAAATGTAGTGCATAACAAAAAGCAAAAAGATTTAAAATAACCAGTGACGGTTTACAACAAATTTATTTGATAGTTTTTAGCTGAGGAGCTTTAACATGATTTGAAGAAGGTTGGTACCACAGTCTCAAAGATGATCTTTAGTAACACACTACACCGTCATTGTTTAGCGTCCTGCAGGGCACACAAGCTCCCCTGCTCACGCCAGCAAATGTCCAGGCCTGTGACTATTGGGATGATTCAGAGGAGGAATGGGAGAAGGTCATGTGGTGTGAACTCCACTCACTTGTGTTTGGAGGAACAAGAAGAAGGAGTACAACCCCAATATCCCAACTGTGAAGCATGGGGGTAGCAACATCATACTTTGGGGGTGCTTTTCTGCAAAGTCATTTTTTTAGATTCTGTCTCTCACAGTTGATGTGTACCTACTATGAAAATTACAAACCTTTCCATTCTTTGTAGATTTGAAAACTTGCAAAATCATTAGTCTATCAAATACTTATTCTCCCCACTAGAAATACATAATGTGACGTTAGTTAAATGAAGATCTGTCTTAAGCCTTGCATAGGAGCAGTAGATTAAAGGAATTATAAAAACAGTGTGTTGAAGTTCCTCGTGGTCTTAAAGCTAAGGTTCAGGGTTGTGAAGGACTCCGAGCCACGGTCAGCTGAAGCCCCCCAAAATAATATCCTTTTAAAAGTGAGACCTCTTGATTCCCCCCCCCAAAAAAAAAAAATCTCACAAAAAACCCCTGATACTCTTCAAACTCAACTGGCCACAGCTCAACACCTGCCCCAGTGAGAAGCATACAGAGTGAGGAAAAGAAGTATCTCATACAGCGCCGATTTTGCAAGTTTTCCCATCTACAAAGAATGGAGAGGTCTGTAATTTTTTATCGTGGGTACACTTCAATTGTGAGAGACAAAATTTGAAAAAAGGCCTCAATGAAAACGTCCAAACAACAACTTGTCAATTTAAAATATTAATATCCCCCAGCGTATAAACTTCTCAAAAATAATAATATTCTCAAAAATAATAATAGCAGATGCTAGGTACAATTTTGATCAAAATATTATGAAATTACCATATATAAATAGCAAATATCTTTTAATATTTACTTACTTATTTTTAAGTGCACACTTTATTTGTTATGGTATTTTAAGTGTTTTCTTAATCTATAATAGTCCTATATATATGGTAAATAAAGTAATAAAGTAACATGGTTGTTTTGCTGTATTGTCAAACAGTCAAACCAAACCACTTACAGGCATATATGAAGGGGTTTGTGCAATTCTACAAAATGTAAAATGAGTTTAGCCATATATAATTAGCACAATTCCTTTCAATTACTTTTTATTATTTAACAGTATTATAGTTGTTTCCAGTGATTATATTTAGGAACTCAGGAAAGATTGGGCTCCCTAGCATTACAGTGATGCATGCTATGAATACAGACTGCTCAAATATTATTATTAAATATAAATATATGAATTAAGGTGGGTCATGCAGCAAGATAACGATCCTAAACACACAAGTCGTTCTACCAAAGAATGGACAAAGAAGAATAAAGTTAATGTTTTGGAATGGCCAAGTCAAAGTCCTGATCTTAATCCCACTGAAGTGTTGTGGAAGGACCTGAAGTGATCAGTTCATCTCATCTTAACCACATTATCAGCACATCATTTGGCTTTTTTTGTTTTAAAACAAAAATTGCTAATGAGAACCAACAAAATCTCTCCAAAATGTAAATACTTTCTATGCTTTTGGCTTCTCTCATAATAGTCGAATACGGGTAAATGGTGATACGGCACACGACTGTGCCCCTGAGGACTGGTTTATAAACAACAACAACAACAACAACAAAGCATCCCTTTTAATTATTGGAAATTGTAAGATATGCGGTTGAGGAGAAGAAGAGGAAATTAAATGCACCCAAGGCGTTCAATTGCTATACTGAATTGGGCTTTTGTGATGTCATAGCCAGTCCTTTTCCAAAAAGCATCACTAGTGCCAAGCCTTATTTTTACACAGCAGAGGAAAAAATCTAAATATTGATAAATCATTAAATAGCAATACCGAACACTATTGAAATTGTACTATACTAGTTTCCAGGAGGAGTGCTGTGTGGAAAAAGTGGCTACAAATGGATAAAGCCTGATGCTTCGGCACATTGCTCAGCTACGAACACGTAAACGTGTTCACCATGTTAATTCAGGCAAGAACAAACTTTAATTAAATCCAAGTAAATGGGTTATTGGCATTTTTCTCTAGTAAACAGGCACAATATTCCCCATTTATAAACAGATTTTAATGGGTCGGTTTTGTAGTCAATGTTTTGTTTTCAACTACTAACTGTGAAGTACACAAAAACTTTTAACTCATGGTACTGTTAATCTTGACAGGAGTGTGTGTCAGCGGTAAGCAAGCTATAGTTAACTTAGTGGCAAATAAATTATTGTGAATGTAATTGGATTTGTTTTTGTGGAAACAGCTCTTTATAATTGAATACATATGAAAGTTTAGAAGGTTTTCTATATTGTGTAAATGACTGTTTGCACTGTTTAAGCTTTTTTTTATTTACTTCAGGCCAGAACTGATATAATTAACCACTATTGAGAACAATGTAACAAAATCAGCAGTCGGACTGCTTTCTATGAAAAAAGGATCTAAATATATAACAACATTTGTTACTATTAAAATAACATATAATAACATTATAACATACATATATACACACACACACACAAACACACACTTCAATGCAGTCTAAAATATCATAATTAATTAAATAATAGATAAACAATAGTAGAGATGCTCCGATCATGTTTTATGCTGCTGATTCCAATACCGATCAACCACGAGTGCCGATCACTGGAACAGGTGGATCAGTTTTTGTAGTCAGCAATGAAAGGCATTGATCAGCATACACCAATCACATGCTTTGTCACAGAAATTGGCAGATAATGATTATTGACCGATTGATCGGAACACCACTAGTAAATAGCATTTTAGAATAACAGTGGGGCAAAAAGTATTTAGTCAGCCAATGATTGTGCAAGATCTCCTACAGAAAGATCTGTAATTTCATCATAGGTTCAGCTATGAGAGACAAAATGAGAAAAAAAAAAGGATTTTAAAGGAATTTATTTGTGGATTGTAGTGGAAAATAAGTAAGTATCTGATAACCCACAAAAACAAGCAAGATTTCTGACTCCCACAGACCTGTAACAACTTCTTTAAGAAGCTCCTCCTCTCCACTTGTTACCTGTATTAATGACACCTATTTGATCTCATTATCTGTATCAAAGACACCTGTAAACAGCCTCAAACAGTCAGACTCCAAACTCAATCATGGCCAAGACCAAAGAGCTGTCGAAGGACACCAGGAAAACAATTGTAGACCTGCACTACAATAAGCAAGCAGGTTGCTGTAAATAAATCAACTGTGGGAGCAATTGTGAAAAAAATGGAAAACATACAAGACAATTAATAATCTTCCTCAATCTGGGGACACACGCAAAATCTCATCCCGTGGGGTCAAAATGATTGAGAACGATGAGCAATAATCCCAGAACTACACAGTGGGACCTGATGAATGACCTGCAGAGAGCTGGGATCAAAGTAACAAAGGCTACCAGCAGTAACACACTACGCTGAGAGGGACTCAAAATCATGCAGTGCCAGGTGTGTACCCTTCCTTAAACCAGTACATCCAGGCCCTTATGAAGTTTGCCAGAGAGCATATGGATGATCCAGAAGAGGACTGGGAGAATATTATAGATGGTCAGGTGAAACTAAAATAGAACTTTTTGGTAAAATCTCAACTCGTCGTGTTTGGAGGAAGAAGAACCCGGAGTTACACCCCAAGAATGTGAACCATGGGGGTGAAAACATCATGCTTTGGGGCTGTTTTTCTGCAAAGGGGACAGGACGACTGATCAGTGTAAAGGGAAGAATGAACGGAGCCATTTACCCACTGTATCTATACTGCAGACTACCACTGTATATATACTAAGCTAGACTGATGGGTAAAAAGTGCAGTATGTGACAAGAAGCAAAACACCTGAAGATAAATTAGGCATGAAAATAGCAATATATTCACAAGCAACAAAAAACGTAAAATGAGACTGGAGTTCACAATTTCAAAACGACTGGGTCAATACAAGAAAACTGTCTAAAAACTATAATTAATACTACAACACTTGTGTTTGATTTAACTGGCCTGTAACAGGGAGATTACAGACAAAACTAATTTCTGACACAAAACAATAAAGTAATATTGAACACCACATTCATAATTTGAAACCAAACCTTTGCACTGAAGTCCCTGCCGGAACAAGCCTCTGAGCAGTCTTTTGCAGTACTGGCAGACAGTGGGCCTCGTGTAGGAGTGCACTGCAAATGTGTGTGGTACCTTTACTTTACTCATCAGGATCTTGTCCAAATGGACAGGCCGACCTGTGTAGAATCGTCTTGCCTCACTGGCAGTTTGAGGCTGCAGAACATCCCAAAACAAAGAGTAGTAAGCATTTAAGCATGCAATGTTCTATTAAACACGACATTCAAAAAACTGTTAATAATGATGCATCATTATACCAAGTTATTGTCTGGTTATGGTATGGCTTTTTATACACATATCGGGGTAAATATGACCTAAAAAAACCATAATATTTTCATACAAGTCCTAAATTAAACACAAAGACACAACACAAAATTAGAAATATATATATATATATACACACATTGTTGGTTTTTGGCCTTGCCACTTACAGTGGGGCAAAAAAGTAACAGTCAGACTCCAAACTGAATCATGGCCAAGGCCAAAGAGCTGTCGAAGGACACCAGGAAGAAAATTGTAGACCTGCACCAAGCTGGAAAGAGGGAATCTACAATAGGCAAGCAGGTTGCTGTGAATAAAACTGTTGGAGCAATTGTAAAAAAAAAAAAAAAAAAAGGAAGACATACAAAACCATTAATAATCTCTTTCGATCTGCGGGGACACGCAAGATCTCATCCTAAAAATAATCCCAGAACTACACAGTGGGACCTGATGAATGATCTGCAGAGAGCTGGGATCAAAGTAACAAAGGCTACCAGCAGTAACACACTACGCTGAGAGGGACTCAAAATCATGCAGTGCCAGGTGTGTACCCTTCCTTAAACCAGTACATCCAGGCCCTTATGAAGTTTGCCAGAGAGCATATGGATGATCCAGAAGAGGACTGGGAGAATATTATAGATGGTCAGGTGAAACTAAAATAGAACTTTTTGGTAAAATCTCAACTCGTCGTGTTTGGAGGAAGAAGAACCCGGAGTTACACCCCAAGAATGTGAACCATGGGGGTGAAAACATCATGCTTTGGGGCTGTTTTTCTGCAAAGGGGACAGGACGACTGATCAGTGTAAAGGGAAGAATGAACGGGGCCATTTATCGTAAGAGTTTAAGCCAAACCTCCTTCCATCACTGACAGCACTGAAGATGGAACGTGGCTGGGTCTTCCAGCATGACAATGATCCCAAATGCACCGCTCCCCCCCGCCCCCATCACTGCTCTAGAGGAGATCTGCATGGAGGAATGGGCCAAAATACCAGCTACAGTGTGTGCAAACCTGGTGAAAACATATAGGAAATGTTTGACCTCTTTCATTGCCAACAAAGGTTATGTTACAAAGCATCGAGTTGAACTTTTCTTTTTGACCAAATACTTATTTTTCACCATTATTTACAAACAAATTCTGTAAAAATCCTACAATGTGATTTCCTGGATTTTTTCCATTCATTTTGTCTCTCATAGTTGAAGTATAGCTAGAATTACAGCCCCCCCTCCCCCATCTCATTCTACGTAGGAGAACTTGCACAATCAGTGGGTGATTAAATACTTATTGGCCCCACTGTACTGTACAGAGATTTCTCCAGATCCTCTGAATCTTTTGATAACATTATGGACTGTAGATGTGGAAATCCTTAAATTCCTCAAAAACACATGTTGAGAAACTCACACATTTGTGGTGAAGTCGTGAACCTCGCCCCATCCTTGCTTGTGAACGACTTGGCCTTTCGGGTATGCTCACTTTATCAAATTCAAAATGAGTGAATATTTACAAAAACAATAAAGTTTATCCAATCTAACGTTAAATATATTATCTTTGTAGTGTATTTAATTGAATATGAGTTTAAAATGATTTGCAAATCATATTCTGTTTTTATTTAACAGATATAACATTTATTTACTTGTTATACAATGTTATAACTTAATTTGAATTATAGTCTTAACATGACTTTGCTGCACTTGTTCCCTGTGTAGAGTGTGGTATGTTAAGCTACTTTTGTTCTGTTTTTAATTTATTTGTGATAGGTGTAGGCTTGTTGCTAGTTTGAAGGAGTTTATAATATTATAAGCACTCATGTAGACATTACAGAAAGCAAGCTCAGCTTCTAGATCAGCAAATCTGAATGTGACAGGTATAGTTTATAGTGCTGCCCTCAAATGGGCGAACGGGTGACATAGTCTAGTCTAGTCCAACAGAGTGCCACTCTTAACCTGTTCACTTGACAAACGGCAGCTAGGCTTATGTGTATCTCAAGCCAAAGTGCCAGACATAATAGGTAGCCTTAGAGAGCTCCAGTCATATATTTCCATGTTCATGGAGGGGCTAACAAGACATGCCTTTGCCAGTCAGAGGATTGTAAGGCTAATTTTGTAGTGGTGGTTAGAGTTGCAAAGACAATGTCCAGATGCAGTAGAGTGCTCTAGCTCCTTCTTAATGTGGTAGGACAACCAAGCTTATAGCAGGCTATGGTGGATAAACTGTTGGCGGTTCAACAATTATAAACAATTGGACATCTTTAGAGGGTATGCCGGGGGTTTAAGAATGGGACTGTGCCCATCCCACTCAGAAAGGTGCCACTCATCAGTCCAGGGTCAGGTTTAACCGATTGTCTGCTGGTAGTCATGCATCATCACCCAGAACTTTATTAAAACGTCTTGTCATGGCAGCGGTCCTAAAATAGTTTTTACAAGAACCGAGGTGTGACTGCTAAATTCCATTACAAGGTTACTACATAGATATAGAACATGATGAGACCGACCCACCGCTGTAATCATACCTTGGATAAAATGTTAACATGTGGCATTGATATAGATAACCTAGATGTTTTCCTGCAAAGTGATTTGATTTCTGATCACTCGCTCTCTAAAATTTGCCTACTCTCTCATTATCACACCAAGCATGCTATTACTTCTGTTATTACACCAGCTGTGTTTATTAATAACCTTCCAGACTTAACTTTTTTTTTGGCATTTTTTTGCATATTGTTTTTTCATTATTTCGCTCAACCCTAAACTAGCACCTTGGTAAAATGACCACACGTAACATTTAAGCAAAGAAGAAAAAACATAGAATGTAAGTGGTGACATAGTAAATTGGAGGCACAGTGGTGCTCGAAAGTTTGTGAACCCTTTAGAATTTTCTATATTTCTGCATAAATATGACCTAAAACATCATCGGTTTTCCACATAAGTTCTAAAAGTAGATAAAGAGAAGCCAGTTAAACAACTCAGACTAAAAGATTATACTTGGTCATTTATTTATTGAGTAAAATGATCCAATATTACATATTTGTGAGTGGCAAAAGTATGTGAACCTCTAGGATTAGCAGTTAATTTGAAAGTGAATTTAGTCAAATGTTTTCAATCAATAGGATGACAATTAGGTGTGATTGGTTGAGGGTGACACGGGAGTGGACTTTCATTCCTGTCCCATCCCAGTCCCACAGAAAATAATCTTGTCCCATCCCAATCCCAGGTCGGAATTTTAAAAAATCTCTGTCCTGTCCCACTCCTGGTAAAATGGCTCCCACTCTCATTCCGCTCCCATTCAAAATGACTCCTGCTCCTGTACCGCTCCCATTTTTCCTGTTTATTTTAGTTTTTAGGCAATACATGGCCTGTGGTCCCTATAGTTTTTCCTATGGAGGACCAGCTGCTAAGTCCAGGTTGAATAAAACCTAGCATAACATAAAATTGCATTTTACTAATTTATTTAACAATTATTTTCTTAAAACATTAGGCATTAACTTGCCTAAAGAAAAAACTGCACAAAGCAAGAGCACTGTTGTCAACCAACAAATGTGCATAAAGGCATTAACCTTCACAATTCACATACTGTGTCTGAGTTTTGTATAAACAAAAACGTGCATATGAATTTTTAGAGATAAGTCGTTACTTCTGAGTTTGCGTTGCAAATAAATTTTTACGACATCAGTTTCTGAGCTTGGCTGCGTCTGAAATTGCATACTTCCATACTATACAGTACTCAAAAGCAGTAGGTGAGAGCATGTAGTGTGTCCGAATACAAAGTATGCAATTTCAGACACAGCCCTTGTGTTTACTCCCTCCATTGCTGCTGTTCTAGGAATTCCGGTGGGAAGCTGTGGCCGGAAGCACCGTTGGATTTTGGGCCGTGTAGTTCTTTAGAATTGTGTTACTGTAGGTATTTTAAAAGAAAAAAAACCGTCAAAATGCCGATGCCTGTTCTATGGTTATCTTTTGCCATATTTATTGGTTCCTGCTCCCGTTAACTTTTTTCTCCTGTACCGTCCCAATCACTGAGTAATAGTTAAGTTGAATCCCATCCCGGGAGAATCACGTGACCCGTGGGATTCCTGAAAAAATGTCAGCCTCTAATCTACAACTAACTGGTTCATAACATGCACTGCTCAAAAAAAATAAAGTGAACACTTAAACAACACAATGTAACTCCAAGTTAATTATACTTCTGTGAAATCAACCTGTCCAGTTAAGAAGAAACCCTGATTGTGAATCAGTTTCAGCTGCTGTCGTGCAAATGGAACAGACAACAGGTAGAAATGAGAGGCACTAGCCAGACAACCCCTATAAAGGAGTGGTTCTGCAGGTGGTAACCACAGGCCATTTCTCTGTTCCCATCCTTTCTGGCTGAAATTTTGGCCACTTTTTCATTTTGTCAGTGCTCTCACCCCTAGAGGTACTATGAGGCGGTGTCTACAACCAACAGAAGTTTCTCAGGTAGGTAGCTCATCCAGTATGGTACATCAATGCGAGCTGTGGCAAGAAGGTTTGCTGTGTCTGTCAGCATAGTGTCCAGAGCATGGAGGAGATTCTAGGAGACAGGCAAGTACACCAGGAGACATGGAGGGGGCTGTAGGAGGGCAAAAATCCAGAATCAGGACCTGCTCCTTTGTGCAAGGAGGAACAGGAGGAGCAGTGCCAGAGCCCTGAAAAATGGCCTGCAGCAGGCCACTAATATCCATGGTTCTGCTCAAATTGTCAGAAACAGACTCCATGAGAATGGCATGAGGTTTTGACGTCCACAAGTGGGACTTGTGCTTACAGTTCAACACTGTGCAGAGCAATTGGCATTTGCCAGAGAACATCAGGACTGGCAGATTTGCCATGGGCTCTTCACAGATGAGAGCAGGTTCACAATGAGCATGTGACAGACATGACAGAATCTGGAGACGCCGTGGAGAACGTTCTGCTGCCTGCAACATCCTCCAGCATGTTTGGCAGTGGGTCAGTAATGGTGTGGGGTGGTATTCTGTAGGGCTACACAGCCCTCCATGTGCTAGCCAGAGGCACCTTGACTGACATTAGGTACCGGGATGAGATCCTCAGACTTATTGTGAGACCATATGCTGGTGAGTTCCTTCTGATGCAGGACAATGCTAGACCTCATGTGACTGAAGTGTGTCAGCAGTTATTTCATGATGAAGGCATTGATGCTATGGCCTGGCCTGCCCGTTCTCCAGACCTGAATCCAATCGATCACATCTGGGACATCGTGTCTCGTTCATGGTGCACCACAGACAGATTCCAAATCCAGACCTCAATGGGATATTAATTTTAATGGACATAATTTATTTTTGCTCTAAACACATTCAACTATGTAATGAATAAAGGTTCTCAACTGTAATATTTGATTTACTGAAATCTAGAATGTGTTATTTTAGTGTTCCCTTTATTTTTTGAGCAGTGTAAATAGATTGGTTTATCTCTCACAGGTTAATGTTCTAATGTTTGAGCAAGGTTACGTCAGCCATCACATATGGTCGTCAAAATAAGGTTCTGAATGGCTTCTCTGTCAAATCCTAATCAGATGTTAATCCAATAAACCATTCATTTCAATATCAGTATTTAACAACATTATTGATTATCGTACAATAAAATGCATTTAGATCCAACATACCTGCTGCATGAAATCCTGTACGAATAAATCCGTATACATTTATTTACCTAGGCCCTTGTACAATTGTGACAATTTTGAGAAACAGTATCATTTTTAGCTTGTAAAAAGGAGAAAACTTAGAAAGGGTTTTTGGAAAAATTAACCATATTCTGTTGTCAAATACATAGGAAACCACTGTGCTGTTGGGTCGTGTTTAGACAGCCCCTTAATCTCAGTATTTCAGTAAAAAAAATGCATTTTAGTAAAATAAAATAGCACTGAAATTCAACTCATAGTAAATAAATACTTGAAAATGCAAATATAATAAATAAAACTCTTTACTTTAGTGTTAGTTTAAGAGAATGAGTTTACAGTTACTGTCATTACATTTAAAGCACACAAGCCCTAGGGTTGTTCTGGCCTTGTGCCCTGTGTCTGTGGCTGGGCATCAGCTTTAGCACAACCCTGTCTAGGATCAAGTTGATAAGAAACTGCAGTGGAGAAACTAATAACAGCCTATATTGTATAAAATCTCATGTTTAAAGGTATGATACTGGTACTCGCACAAGCTTACTAACAAGCTTGAAGCCTGAAGGAAGCCTGAAAATCTGTTTAGAAAAACAGTGCTAAAGTCTAGGGCATTTATATTATGCTTATTCTTTATTTTTTTTTGTTTTATCGTTACTTGAACACAATTACAGACCAGTCCATCATGTATAAACTCATTCACATGTAGTGTACAGCTCTAAATATTACTGCTGGCCTCTTAGGTGTCTGTATTATGGAGACACTGAACGAAGCACCTGTGCAAGCACGTTCACAACACTGAGTGGATTGTGGGACTCGAATGAAGCTGAATCATGTTGACAGTGTAGAATGCACATACCTCAGCACATGATAATCTGGGTAACTTCCAAGGTGTTTGTATTTGCTTTTAAACATGGTTACGCCCATTTAAGGTCTGGCTCACTGTACTGTGCATGTGTGAAAAGGCTTTCATCTTCTTTCCTCTTATCTGGTCAGGACCCCAAAGGACCTCCACAGATCAGGTACTATATTTGGGTGGTGTTGTGTGTTTGCACTGGTATGATTGTATCAGCCATTGGAGTGCTGCTGGAGTTTTAAAGGTTACACTTATTGTCCACTTTATTATCCACATTCACACTGTTGCCCCAATAGGGGAAATTTAGAGCTAGTAATAAGTTTTAAAAAAAACGAAATAAAGATGTGATTTCAAACAGGTGATTATAAGCATGTTTTAGTAGAAAATCAGCACCAGCCAAGGCAGAGTCTTTGATAAAAACACCCATGATCTTCAATCCCTTAGACAACACTGCATCAAGTACCGCCATCACCAATATCTGATATAACCACATGGGCAAGGAATTACTTTATCAAACCTTTATAATACAGAGTTACAATAAAAATACTACTTAAAACTGTACTGTGCACTAAAGGAAGCTCATGTTAACCATGAACAGAAGCAACATCAACTTGGCATCTAGATTGGACCATCACACAGTGGAAACGTACTGTGATCAGATGAATTAGCATTCCAGAATCAGGAATAATTTGATATATTTTCTAAATGGACACCGTCTGCTCCGGATCAAAGATCAAAAGGACCATCCAGGCTATTATCAGCAACAAGTACAAAAGTCAGGCTCTGTCGCGGTATAAAGTTGTGTCAGTGCCCACTTCTGTGATAGCAGCATTAATGCAGCAAAGTACACTGGGATATTAGTGCAACATGTGCTGTCTTTATGAGATCATCTTTTCCAGTGACGTCCATGGAGACAATGTAAAATCACATGCTGACACATTACAAAGGCATGGCTGTGGAAGATGAGGTTACAGGAATCAGACGGGCCTGCTTGAAGTTCTGGACAATTTTGCTCATAGACAATCAAAAATGCACGAGGACCCTATATTGATACCAATCTTAAGACGCTTTTACAGAAAGAATGAAACAAAACAAAATAACACCTGAAATACTAAATCACTTGGAATCCTTTGTGCAAAACACTTTTTTAAAAAGGTATTATTTATGCTTTTTTCATACTGCCCCAGCTGTTTCTGATTTGGAGATGTAAAGTCAGAGACGCAGCTTATTGGTTGTTGCACATTTTGTCTCATCTTCCAATCCTAAATCAATGTTTACATGATCTTTCTACAGTATCATTCATGCCAACTCACCACACACTAACACACCACCACATCAGTGCAATGTTGAAAATGATCCGCCAGCCAAATAATAACTGATCTGTAGGGGTCCTGACCCTTACAAAATGCAAGATGGAGGGTTGAATCAGATACACGACCATTAAAACGTATACAGAGAATAATCAGTCAAAACAGAAAAATATACAATTCCAGTTACTTAAAAAGTTACTTTTTTACTGTAAAGTGTTGTGAACAGAGTTATTACATTATTAATAATAATAATTATTATGTTATTACTATAATCAGGTTATGGTGATATGTGTATCATTTACAGGCCATAGGTGCTAGAAATCTGCTAAAATCAGTTGCAAAACAACGAGAGGCTCAGCAGCAGCAGCTTCAGGCTCTGATTGCTGAAAAGAGGCTGCAGCTGGAAAGGTTTGCTCCCATTTGATTTGTATACACAGCTGTACCTGACTCACTGTCCTGTTTTAATCTAATTCTCTTCTCTTTGACAGGTATCGTATTGAATATGAAGCTCTGTCCAAAGTTGAAGCGGAGCAGAATGAATTCATCGATCAGTTTATACTACAGAAATGAGCTGCTTCAGCAGCAGGTCACGTGGACGGTATGATGCTATGCATCTCAAACTGGTTTCCTCATAAAAATTTGGATCTTCACTGGTCGTTTGTTTCACTACATGGAATTGAGGACTTCTTTCTAACCTCTGTGTAGTCTGATTATTATGGCCAGTTCTTAAGATTAGAACAGTAATGTCTTGTAAGTAATTAGTTGACATTAATATTTATATAAAATGGACAATATTTATACTATTTATATACAGGTTTGTTTTTTTTTTGCTATCAGTTGTAATTACTTTAGCTGCATGTTACTGTATATAATTCTACAGTCTTGTGTTCATTTTTAATGTTTATATATTTTTCCTTACTCAGAATCCCCTTTTTCTACGAGACCATGAAAGTACAAGTACAGGACAGTTTATAAACAAACTGCATTTATTAAGTTTGTTACAGCACACGATTCCAGTTGTATAAGAATTAAAAATTGCATTCACAGTTTGATGCTGTAAGTAGTGGTCTGAGAGGGGGGAGGGGGGCTTATGGCTAATTGCTAAATATCAATCACTTTGACAGGTACCATGCATCCTGATGTAGATTTGAATAAAAGTATTTTCAGCATTTATTATGCTTTGTGGCATTACTGTCTGTTACTGTACTTGAGGTACTTGTTAAGCAAAAGTTTCGATCACTATACAGGATGACATTTCATTGCTTCCAATCAATTCTTAATCATTCAAATGTGAATATAAAATATTGTATATTCTTAAACACAGTACACCATCACAAGTGGAATGTGTAAAAGTTAACACACCCTATTTATTTTTCTTTGCCTTGGCTGAACTTTTCCCACTTGGAGAGGCAGAGCTATACGTGGAACTGAACAGCATAGTGAGGAGCAGCATGAGAGGAACGATAAGATATGGAGCATAAACACACACTAGTGTTAAACGCTCCTGGGTGGTTTGCGGTCCTGGGTAAGGAGCGTCTCCAAAGCTATGGAACATGATGTGGCTTAAGATGGGAAGTAAAGTGGTGGCCACGTGGGCAGAGTATACGATTGCAGGGATCCTGATCCATCTGCAGCTACCTACAAATGAGGCAGGTTTCAAACGTTATGACTGATATTATAAGCTGGTTACTGTGCATGAAGGTCACTGACCTTTTAGGAAGGCATAGGATGCGACTGGGAAGAAAGGCAGCTGTACAAGTGCCTCACAGAATATGAATGATCTGAACCAAGCTGGTGGATCCACCATCATCGGGTCTTTAAATTCGACAGCATACCAGTGCAGTAGATCTTTTAGCTGCAACGCAGAGCATATTTAACTGAGCGGAACAGACGCTTCAAAACAAGCTAAAGGATCCAGATGGAAGCACAAACTTACTGCTTGAGGATACACATGTTCAGGTAGCAGTGGCTGGAGATCGATGAAGAGAGTAATGGGTAAATGCGACGCAAAGTAGATAAAGAAAATAATTTCTAGAACTCGAAGGAACATTTTTTAAAAAGGACGGTTAGAAACGAATAAGAGAGAAGAGATTATCTTTGCGACAGACGTCAGTAAATCAAAAAACAAACTGGGAAAACGGCGTCGTATCAGGCGGCTCTATCCCTCCTCCTATTGGCTGAACAGATGGGTTCATAATAAAAGAGGCGGGACTTTTTGGAAGAGTCTGTGACGATGTGGACTAAAGTGTAGACTTTTGCCCTTTGTATTGAAGGGGAAAGTTCACGGGCGTAAGTTCACATGGCAACCGTAACTTGATAAATGTATTGTACTCATACCGCGGTACTTAACTTGCAAACCAGTTGCAGAGTTGTTATTCCATCTCCGTCATTCTGCCGTGATTGTGAATTTAAGCAAGGCAAAGGAATTGAGCTCGAGATGTATGTGACTTTAAATAATTCCACTGTAAAGGTAATTAGGGTTACATGGTGGCTTGATTGGTAGCACCGCTGCCTCACAACAAGGTCCATCAATCAATGGGTTCAATCCCAGGGTGGAGCGGCTTGCGTCCTCCCCGTGTCTGCAATGACTTTACTCCGGGTACTCCGGTTTCCTCCCACAGTCCAAAGACATGCATGTTAGGTTAATTGGTGTCTCTAAATTGTCATTGACTTGTGTATGCAAAACACCCCAACCGTGTAACTGGAAACAGCTGCACGCCGGTCCCAAGCCTAGATAAATGGACGGAGAATGAAACCACTATCCTGCTGAAATTCTTCATGGATCACATCTATGAAAGACAGAATTGGAGATCGATGATCCATCAAGCGACCGAGAGTTGGCCGCGACTGTACGGTCAATCCAAAATCCATAATTACTATTCATGGTCAGTTAATGTCCATAATGTCTAATGTCATATATTCATACACAGTTAAAGAGTAATTAAAAGTAGCAAAGAAAATTGGATGTGTCATCACATCAGTATAAAATTATTTGATGATATGTTTCGATCTGCACAGCACTTATTCCAAAAGCTTCACTCTAGCATGAGATCCACTGTTCTTTGACAAAATGAGCCTCTTAAGAAACAATTCCTTCTGTCAGTCATTATGGATCTGATAGTTATTCAGTGGCAGCTCCAGTGGCTGCATGCTGCCTATGTAGTGTTTGTATGTTCTCCCTATGTCTGCATGGGTTTCCTCTGGGTACTCAGGCTTACCATATTCCAGTGGCATCGTTAGATCATTTTAAAGTGTACCAATGTGGGTTAAGTGGGTTTGAAATTGGTTGACTGGATTGGAAGAACGAGAGATATGAACATTTAGTTGCACCATAATTTTCAAATGTAGAATCTAATCATACTCCGTTGTAAAGCAAGGTATCTACGTTCACTGGTCACTTTATTAGGTACACCTTGTTAGTACTGGTTGGACCCCCTTTTGCATTCATTCTTTGTGGCATAGATTTAATTAAGTCAAGTTAGATTTATTTATATAGTACCTTTTTACAATGGAGCACTGTCTTAAAGTAGCTTTACATTTAATAAGGTGTTGGAAACATTTGTCAGAGATTTTGGTCCACATTGACCAAATAGCATCATGCAGTTGCTGCAGATTTGTCAGCTGCACATCCATGTTATGAATCTTCCGTTCCACCACATCCCAAAGGTGCTCTACTGGTTTGAGATCTGGTGACTATGAAGACAATTTGAGGGAAACCAGGTTGAGATGATATGATCTTTGTGTTATCCTGCTGCGAGGAAACATCAGAAGATGGTATACTGTGGTCATAACGGGAAGGACATGGTCAGCAACATGTGGACTCGTGGTTGTTTAAATGATTTTCAGTTGGTATGAAGGGGGCGAGCTTGTGCCAAGAAAATATCTAGAACTGAAAGGAAAAAAAAAAAAGTTAAGCACAAAGAAGAGAGAAGAGAGATAATCTTTCACAAACCATAAAAATTCAATGAAAAATGGGAAGATAGCCTCCTATGAGGTGACTGTATCTATATCCGTCCTATCAAGGGTCAGTGGTGATAAGGAAGAGCAGATTTTTGGCTTTCAAAGCTATTTTAAAATGAATACATTGTTTTGGAGCATGCCCTTAAATAATACTCAGTACTCAGTCAAGGTACCTGAAATAGAAAATATCACCCACACTAATACATACCACAAGCCACAAAAAAAACTTTGATACAAGGTGGAATGGATTCATACTATCTGTTCATGTTCTTTACCAAAAAGATGACCCTACCATCCAAATGTTACAGCAGAAATTCAGATGCATCAGATGAGTCAGATGTTCTTCCAATCTTCTGTTGTCCAGTTTTGGTGAGCTTGTGGAAATTGTAGCCCCATTTGCCTGATCTTAATTGATAGGAGTGGCATCCAGTGTGGTCTATTGCTGCTGTAGAACATCTGCTTTAAAGCTCAACATGCTGAGTTCAGAGATGCTCTTCTGCACACCTTGATTGTAACGAGTGCCTATTTAAGTGACTGTTGCCTTTCTATGAGCTCGAAACAGTCTGGTCACTCTCCTCTGGCATCAATAATCATTAAGAGAACTGTCCACACATTCCTCTTTTTCTGACGATTTTTTTTGTCAAGTCAAGTCAAATTGATTCATCTAGCGCTTTTACAAAGCAGCTTCACTATATTTTCTGTAAACACTACAAATGTAGTGTGTGAAAAACCCAGCATATCAGCAGTTTCTGAAATACCCAGACCAGGCCATCTAGCGCCAACAACCATGCCATGTTTAAAGTCACGTAAAATCACATTTCTTCCCCATTCTGATGCTCAGTTTGAAGTGTCTGCTTTTCTGAGTTTCTGCTTATTGATTCACTGATCAAATATTTGCGTTACAAGCAGTTACATAACAGGTATACCTAATAAAGTGGTTGTCGAGCTTGTGCAACTATTTGATGTACCTCCATCATAAATTTTGAATAAATAGATTGGTATTATATTTTAATACTGAAACTAATGTTGATACCTATTTGTTGAGTGATTTGAGCCACTTACAGTCAAAGTGTCTGTGTATGTATTAGTGGGATCAGGTGACAAAACATTGTCGGTGCTAAATCGAAACTGACCATGCTGCTGAATTTTCAGTCCTCTACTGTACTCATTGTTTGGTTCACAACATCCACATAATCCTACAGAAACAGAAAATAATGTATTATATTTTATTTCAGAACAGCACAACATCTCTGTGTAAATAAATCACCTACAGAATCATTCTCAAGGATGCTCTCCAATATTCTGACAATGTCAGTGAAGGAGGGTCTGGCAGTATACGGTTCCAACCAGCAGTCGTTCATTAACTGCAACCTGTGTGAAAAATAAATCACAGTTTAGAGGAGAGAAATCTAGGATTTTAGTTCATCAAGTTCTAGAGCCCATTAAAGAAGACATGCAGAGTAACTCTTACATTTCAGGTCGGCAACTGTCAGGACCTACATTTCTATAGCCTGAACAAATGTGATACACCACTTGCTGTGAAGTTTCCAAACTAGGGTATGGCAAACAGCCTGTGAAGAACAGAATCCAGCATTATGTGTCTCATTTGTGGAGATGTAATGAGGTTTGGAACAAACGGATGGCTTCATTTGTAGGGCTATTAGAAACATCATGCTCACCAAATGTCTGCATTTCCCATAAGAGTATGCCAAAGGCCCACACATCCCCTTTGAAACTGTAGTAGTTGTTCCGGAAATATTCTGGAGGGTACCAGCGCAATGGCACTCGCTCCTAAAACCACATGGCAAACAACTGTAACAAGGTTTTCACCAAGGATGCTGTGTCAGTTGTAGTATGAAGCATTCTATTTGTAATATAATGCTTAATGCCGGCCCTGGACTCCACCTGTGTGGAGTGTGAGTTTGCATGTCCTTCCCGTCCTACCTTTTTTCTGGGTACTCCCACATTCCAAAGACGTTTATTATGTTAATTGGTATTTCCAAACTACCCCTTCGTGAGTGTATGTGCCCTATGATGGAATGGTGTCTTGTCTGGGGTTGGTCTTGCCTTGTGCTCTGTGCCTGGCTGAGCATCAGCTTTCTCATGACCCTGACTAGACTAATAAATAATACACACTGTCTTACCTTGGGGTGCTTTTTCTTGGTGCTGTATCTGCTTCTCATACGTGTCAAGTCTCTGGCCAGGCCAAACTCTGCCACCTTGATTTCCCATGGGAAACGGTTCACCAGAATATTCCTCAGAGCAAGGTCACAGTGGACCACCTGCAAAGCACAAGCAGAAAGCCTTAATAGAGAGTCTTAATAGAGATTTCATGATCTTACAAACATTACAGTAAATGTACAGCAATAACTACAGTTTTTTAAAAAAATCTAATAAAGCATTCCTTACTCAAATCTGCTAGCTTAGCTTTAACAAAAGCTACTGAGGTTAAACATGGCACTGCTTTGAACTCATACTTGGGCCTAGTGGTAGACCCATTCATGCCAATTTGAGACAGCTGGCATTAGCCAATCCTCACAAGGCCAATATTCAAAAATAGCTGAGAAAACCAGATGAACTGTTTCCAGAATTACAGCTTGTTGCTCTTAACTGGAATACAAAACAAAACAAAGCTGTTGCCATGTACAGTACTCTCATGTTGTTTTAAAAAAAATCTTTTGTGAGTATTTGCATATTATCACAATTCTTTCAGAAGAAACAAGATGGTATGGGAATAAATTGTTTGTTATTTTTTTTTATTTATAACAAATGTTTACGTAAGTTCAACATGTGTCCCATTTATCATTATTGGTTTAATTCTTTTTTTAATTAATTAATTTTTTTTACAAAATTATCGGAATTATTTATCAGCCATCAGTCACCCTGCACTCTAAATATCAACATTGGCCATTAAAAAAACAATTTCTGTCGATCACTGCTTGTGCCACATTATTAAATAACTAAACATTCAGCCAAATGTCTGAGAAAACTAGTTAGAATGATTTAATTAAATGCGATTTTCATTTAAGTCATATAACCAGTATTTTAATTAGAGGGAAAAGTTGAATCTTTAAAATAAATAAATAAATAATAATAGTATTTGGGAGAGCGCACCTGACGTCACAATCAGAATTTGCTAGATCCCTGTAAAGTAGAGATTTTGTGTGATCATGTGATTGGCTGATCAGTCTCATATGAGCAGTGATTTTGTTCAGAGACCTGGGTTTGACTTCCATTCTGACTGCTACCACTGTGGAGTTTGCATGTTCTGATCGTCTATTTGGGAGTCAAAAGTCACAGGACACAGGATGAGTAAAAAAGGCACAGGACATGCATTGCGTGCTGCATCGTAGACTTTTGGTAAAGGCTGCCAAAAATATTGTTGAGGTTTCTTTGTTGGTATCGGTCTTCAGGTGACCACTACATGGTTTGTCGTCCACAGTCCTGCTTTCTCTAAATTTGGTTATGAGGAATGCAACAGTGCTGTGTGAAATTGGTGATCTTTCTGGGTGTTGGTTGTTGAAGTTTGTGGCTATTATATACAGCAGCGACATCAGAGTGGTCAATTTCAGTTACCTGTGATATATGACAAAAGTTTTGAACTTTCTGTGTTGATAAGTTTTGAACCGACAATTTGATTAAATATTTGCGGCAGTCGAGACAATTCTGGTCTTGACTGATATGCTTTCCCTTGCCCTTGATCCAATATTGGCGGCTTTCAAGATGGCAGCCAAGTTCTTGAAAGCACTTGAAAGATAGGCTCTATCATCCATTACTTGCTGGGGTATTCAGTTACAGTATGTCATTCTTCTGCTTCGTTTCTGAAATAAAACCGTGTCCGGTGACTTTTGACCCTGTATATTCCCTGTCTCTAAACATTTATAAATGTAACAATACCAGCGGTAACCTAAAGTTTGCATAATATTGGGGTTTAATGGGGCACTGAGCTGATGGTTTTGGTACTTTATCAGCCAAGGAGAACCACTTTGTGTCACTCAAACGGCTCGATATTAACCACTTTAACTTTTTATACAAATACAAACACAGTGTAAATACTTGGCTTAGGAAACTAAAGGAACACACACCATTTTGGAGCGCAAGTGTTCCATAGCCAGAGAAATGTGGTAGGAGGCAATAGTGAAAAGGTTTTGGATCTCGGGATCAGTTCTTAGCTTCTCATGATGTGTCTGGACAAAGTTGCGCAGGGTTCCGTTACTCACAAACTCCATGATCAACATAAAGGGCTCTGTAATGACAAGCGCCAGCATTTAATAATACAGAATATCAAATGAGAAAAAGTTGGGAAAGTATGAAAAATGCATAGTGAAAATACATTTAAATAAAAGCCTTTACTTTTACTCTTATTTCATGTTTTGTCTGATCAACTCCATTTCATTTGTTAATAAACATCCATTCCTGCATTTTAGGTCTGTGTTGGTAAAGCACTTACCACTTTGTAATGTTACTTAAAATGGCTTACCACAGAGGATACCAAGTGATTTAATGTTTCAGGTGTTATTTTGTCTCATTCTTCCTACAAGCACATACTGTGAAACAGTGCGTTACATTGTCTTTTGGGGACAGGTCAGGTCTGCAGGCAGGCCAGTCTAATATCTGTACCCTCTTCCAATTTTTTTTTGCAATGTAATGCAGGCCTGAGATGCCTTTAATGGAGGGAATTAATGTTTATTAATAAATAGAAAGTTGATCAGAAAAAAACATGAAATTTCTTAGGTTCATACTGTCTGCAATGAAATAAAAGTAAAACGAAATGTAATTTGGGGTTGTACGAATGTGAAATAATTGCATGACAACAATGTTTTTCCCAATACAAAGGCTGCTGATAATGACCAATCCAATAATAGTATTCAAAACACAATCCAATAAAAGGCGATTTGAGATCCAATCCCAGAGGTTAATATCCAGTTACCCATCAGTCACTAAGGTTCAAATAGGTGCTGTACCCTATAAACATAGGGACATGCTGTTGAGTTAAAAAAAACCAACCCAAAATACAAAACAGAATTGTGGGTCGGTGTGTAAAGGTTAGTCAGTCTTTAGCCAAGAAAGAAATGCTTCACGTTGCAGATTGTTATATAATTTCGTACATACTACACATTTACTGTGAAGTCGAGCATATCAGACTCTTACCTTCTACAGTGTTCCAGTCCAGCAGCTGCAGCACATTCTTATGATACAGTAATTTCCTCATAATAGACACTTCTGCCTCCACTTGTTTAGGAGTTATCCCTAACAGTGACAGACACACAAGTCCTGTAATTATATTCCTCTCATGTCAAGGGCAGAAGCTGATAACATTCTTTAAAAGTGTACATAAACAACCTTATAACAATTTCTTACCTTCTTTTGCAATTTTGCAAACAATGAGCGAGTGGCCTTTGCAGGTTCCTCGTATCATTCTAGCTTTATAAAAGACACCTTCCCTCCCAGCCTTGATCAGCTGAATGAATTTTAGGTTCTGAGGACACAACATTGTGATTTTAGTTCTGCTCATGCAGTTTATTTGCATCTGTACTGTGCTATATTAACTGAGAAATATTTCAAGTGTCATTAGAGTGGCAATGTGATGCGGTGGTTAGAGCGGTCGTCTCACAGAGATCTCCACTTTAATTATCAGGAGTGTGTGTAAGTGTGACTTGACATGTAATGTGTGTAATGTATTGACATATTGTATAGGGTTAGTTCCTGCCATCAGCCCTGTGCTGCTGGTAAGGTCATGGCTCCCTTCAAATTTGAATTGATTTAAGCAAGTATCAAACTGAATAAATATTATTATAAGACTGTGAACCTGTTGCGATGGCATACACAGTAACCCAGTACTTGGCCTGCTCTTAGTTTTTTGCACATAGGTCTCTGCAGAGCTGCTTAGCTTTGGCTTCACCAACAAGCTTGGTGGAGAGTTGCAAGGCAGGGGAGAGGAGTCTTGAGAAGGAACCATGACTGGCTTCAGCTGCCTCAGCTCCTGTATGGTCTTAATCAGAGAGCGATATCTGGACGAAAGAAAAAATTAAAGTAGCAATGGCTGAGTGATTTTAATTATGGCTTCCAATTATTCATGTAGAACCCATACAGTAATATAACCTCAATCAAATCAATTCTACTTCAATCTAATTAATAAAGTGCATATGTCAACCATGCTAAAGAAGACAATGTGGCTAAGTTGTATAGGGGAAGTTCAGTACTAGCAGCAATAACTACTAATGCTAATCATTTTGTGAAGTTATTTTGTAAAACTGAAGCAGTTTACTTTATGCACCACAGGATACCAAACACAAGGGCGAGGAGACTGGAGAGAGTAGAAATGGCAATAAGAATGTGGTGGGTGATGTCCAGGTGAACAGCCTCTGTAACAACAAACAGCATGCAAGAGATTGTGAGATGAATCACAGCAGGAAACAAACTAGGGCACATACTAAAGCAGTGGCTGGAAAAGCATGCAACGCACGCTATGTATGCACTAGTAAACCCCGAAAGTCTATTTATAATCACTCCCATAGTTAGAAGTAATTCATATTTTATGTGTAATGTATATATCGATACCCGACTCATAAACCTGACAATGGCTATTAAAAAATACACTGTTAATATTTAATATTATGTAATATATGTAAATATTCACTGTTTTGTATAATAAAGAAGTTACAGACAAGGATTGTTAGAGACAAAAAACACACTTGCTGATTTGCAAAAGATCACAAATCTTTGCATCCAAACACAATGGTGTAGTGTGTAACACTGTTGCCTCTGATCTCTGATTCAATCCAGATCTGAATGTCCCTCAAGTGTCCTGGTGGGTTATTTCTGAGTACTCCCCCACATGCCATAGACATGCATTTTGGGTTAACTGGTATCTCCAAAGTGCCCTACAATGGAGTGACACTTTGTCTAGGGTTGCTCTTGAGTTGTGCTCTGTGCCAGCAGCTTTCCTGTGGAGCCCTGATAAGGATCATGTTTATCGTAACATTTTTACCGATGTTAATCAAGGATGCCATGTATTCTGGAGCCGTCTATAATTTTATCTTGTGGGGGAATTTATAAGAACTTGGAATATACTTACGTGGCTGGTCATGAGGAAGATTTGTCGAATTTTCTTCAGGGCACATACTGTATTGACTTATGGAAGGAGTATCCTTGCAGAGGTCTGATTAATAGTCAGCACTGCTAAAAATGAAAATAGAACATGCCATCTAAATCAGTATCATTCTCACTTATGAATGCCGTACATTTAACTTACTAGAAGTAAACAAAATACATTTAAAGTCCACAAAATACAATTATAGACAACAGATACGGAGAAAGCTAGTTTCCCTTTAGATGGGATGAATTTGTTTCATTGTTAAATAATGAACTACCAGTACAACATGTCAAATCTGTACACCTATCCTTAAAAAAAAAAAAAACTTCCTGCTCGAGTCTGGACAGTTGTAAGGAACACTATTGTCAGTAGATTTCTGTTGGAGAACAATCCTTCCAGCACATGAATAGAGTGTCTTTATTACTCATTTCTGTGTTATTTTAAGATTCAAAGGCTGAAGGCAAAGCTGCCGAGAAACAAATGTTTACAATGTTCCAACCAAAGGGTTAATAGATGGTAATCAGACCTTAAATACTAAAAAAAAGTATTGTTGTTAGTAATTTTTGTTTTTTAAAATAACAAGAAAACGGATCAAAGAAACAACCAAAAACTGATATGCTCATCTTATCTGTACTTCAAAAATCGTTTGCCAATACAAACTCAGCTTACAGAAAGTAAATATTGCACACTGTCGGATCACTCTTAACAGAAATAAGTACACAAATGAAAAGTCAAATATGTTGTTAACATCAACTTTTATTTAAGGTCATGCATCTTCAGTTTGAAATAATATTTATATTGGGGTATTTTCAGCATTTGAGGACATTATCTGTATCCAAGGCATTTTAATAAATAAAACCATGAATAGAGAAAACCCACACATTGTTTTCTACCATAACAATAATCAAAATAGTCAATGCAATGATGTATGTGATTGTTATTTGTAAATGCTAAAATATTCAGTCAAATATCTGAAAATGTTTTTGAAATTCTGTGTAAGTACTTAGAGGCGCTTTGCACTTTTTTTTTTTACACAGATTGCTAGCTGTTGACTGTTTTATTATCAATCCTACTGACCAATACAAATAGTCTAACCTTTAAAAATATTTTTTTTATTATTTAAATTTAATAATTTTAAAAATTAAATTTAAGTTTAATATACATTTATATGACTTTATTGTTCTTTATTAATTCATTTTATGGATATATTTAAAAATGTAACACATCCTCTGGGATGTGTCCCCTGTCCAAAGTAACACAGGTTTCAGGCATAAAAGTGTAGTGCCCTGGGTAGGACACCAGTCCATCACAGGGCTGGTAAAGAATGCTGTTATGATCCCCTATCTCAGGCACAGCCAGTTGTGCTCTACCGAGCCACCCGAGGTGGTTAACTAACGTATTAGACTGCCACACCATTCATACACCATGGTAAGTATTACATATTTTAATAAATGTTACATTTGTTACGTTTTTGTAATATTGTCAGTACATGTATGTTTGATTCAACTTTAAAAATGTGTGGTGTTTTTGCTATTGCTGTTAAACCTATGCAAATAGGCAAATAATATAATAAATATGAGATAGAACATTTATACTGACGTAATCTTAATGTTTTAGAACACTACCTGTAAAATATTTCATATCAGAATTAAAGTAGGAATGCGCAAATATTGTTTTTAAACATAGTGTAAACCTGAAAATGCCAAGCTTTATTTTACAATGCTAATGCTATTTTTATATTTAGGCATTATTCATAAAAAAGAAATAGAAATTATATACTAAAAACGAAAGATAAACTTCATTATATGTCAAATAGTGTTATATTCGTATTTTTGCACACCCTTTTAAATGTTGGCATTTTCTAGCATACTTGACTTTTAGCACCTTTACAGAAGTTTACTGAAGTTGAAATTGAAGGATTAAGAACTTGTATAGATGGCTGGTAGATAAATGGAATGTGTTTTATTTAATGCACTTTTAAGCACAGTTGTTCAACTCAAAAATTGAATCCAAAACTAAAATGCCCATCGGTTTAGTGTTACACTCCCTCTGCAATGAGGTTAAAAGAAAAGCATGACTGTTGATGCTTCACAGTAACTTGAGAGATGTCTTAACAGCAGTGAAATATACAGCAGCATAATCTGAAAAGTTGATTTCAAAAGACATTGCAATTTTTGTTCCTAAATTTGGTGCAATAAAATATCACCTTCATCTTGTTTCCTGGTCTATGGGTGCAAGCGTAAAAAATAAGATGTAAATGATCTACAGAAGTCTTAATGATAAAATGTTGTCTATTCAATATTTCATTTAGGATACAATTTTATCAGTTATCACACTTCCCTATATTAATATGTTAAAATGTTTAAATAAAAAATCAATCACTAAAAGCTGGAGCTGAAGGGAACAACATTTTTAAAAAATAGTTTAATAATTAATTGAGAAAATTGTATCCAAAATAAACGATCAAATGTCAACATTTTATAAGACCCCTGTATATCATTTACGTCTAATAATTACATTCAGTCTAATATCATGGGAATAAGTTTAAAAGAAGAATTGGTCCAAGACACGTATTCCAACAGAAAAGACCCTTTACAAGTAAAAAGACACTGACCGCTCACCTTTACTTTGATCTGTAAGTATGACCATTCTACACATCCCTGAGTAACTGTTACTGACCATCTCATGCACTGCTGCCTTGAGAACACACGAAGACCAGCCTGTGAACGTCACGGTTGCAGGTGTCGATGTCTGTGGTATGAAACAGCATTACTATTCAGACTGCAGCATGCGGCCTGATACACTTTCCCACTTCTATCCTGACTAGATCAATAAGGTGAGCTGAATGCAAATGAAAACTAGTAAATGAAGATTTATACTAAGTAGTAAGGTGATGTCTTCATTTCGGGGAAGGCAAGCAAATAGCTCAGATCACAACCAAAGTAGCAGATGACTGTGGCTTCCTCTTTATGCATTCAAAGTCTGCTGCTTTCTGCGAATCATGTACAAACACATGCAAACACAAAGCCCACAACTGTATGCACGCCTAAAAATAGTGGTTTAACAGCAGTGGCCAAATTTAATTGGTTGCTTGACTCATTGTTACAGATCAATAGTACCGCTCCACATACAACAACGTTTGTACAGTTCATTTCAAATACATAGCTTTTATTTGCATATATACAAAATATCCTATTTACATTTGATTTCAGTGCAATGTCATTTTATTCTTTAAACACTGTACAAAATAAAGTTAATCAAATGAATACATCTCTGCTGATTAATTTAACAAAACTGAGAAGTAAATAATATCAGTAGTTGATTGCACCACTTGCCAGCCTAATCACGGTTCTCAAAGTATTAATTGTTCCTGTAAAAATCTTTAAAAGTGACTTGGCTACAATGGGAAGATTAGAAATGCAAGATTAGCGACAGGAGATTTGCTGATTATATGTATGTGGACATTTTGTATCCTTCTGGTCTTCAGTGTTGGATAGTTGGTATGAATTTTGCTTTGTTGCTTGCAAATACATGCAAATACACTTTTTGCATGATAATTCATACCACATGACCAAAAAGCTATTAGTACACGTACTAGAGAAAACAGACTAAAATGATCCATATTAAAAAATGGAAAATTGTATCAGTCAACATGTAGCCATTCCCTGTGCATAAGACAATGATCATTTTAAAGATAGCTGTATTCGGTTGATTAGAAGTCATAGGAAAAAAACCCACACAAAAACAGGAATAATTCACTGTTTAATTTTCACAGTGTTAAAATGGTTTTCTAATGAGAAGTTGCTACTATCTCTGCATTAAGACACCCCATCTTTAGCGGGTCATGTGGCTGCTGTTTGTTTTGCCATCATGCGGATGAGATTTTTTGAGAACATAAAGCGCTGTTCTTTTACTTTGTTAACTTAATCACTTTTTAAACGTAAGCAATAATATATATGACCTATTGAGGGCTTTGGGATGACTCTTTATCACATGCCCATACTGATCAGAATTGCAAGCATTTGGCTACCATTTCCTGTACTCTTAATGATGGGATAGTATTGTGAGGAGTAAGACTACTGAGATACCCGCAGCCAGAAAAGTCCACATGTGGGCTTACTAAAATAAAAATCTCTGAAACATAAAATAATATTACAACTTAAAAGACAAAGACAACTATTACAATAATAGATTGGGTTCTTTAGAGATACTGGCACATAACGTGAAAATCAAACTTAAAAGTTAAAATTAGAATTTACCAGTGGAATGTGTGTGTGTTAAGTGTTGTTTACTGAAGTGCAGTTTTAGTAAAGTATGAGCAAGATCTAGAGTTTACTTCTTGTAAAATAAATTTATGACCCACATTTTATCAAGTCACTTAATACTTTGTATTAATCCCATTAACAATCAATTAACTGCAAAAAAGTGAGGTAGTGTAAATGTCTACAGAGAAAGCTTTGAAGGAATGCACTAATCTTTGGAAAATGGCGTAATTATATTATAAAAGGAGCCCAAGATCGAAATATCTTTAGTACAACCCTAACCCTAGATTAAAGCTGACACTTCATTATGTTTGGCCAGTGTGATCTCAACTTGTGTTTTTTCATAAAATTACACACTCTCAAAAAGGGGCAAACCCTAAAAATTGCAAAATATTAAGCTTTGAATTGTCTCAACAACAAATCACTGGACACAAAAATTGCTTGTATACTCTTTGCTCATGTGAACTGGAAAGGGGAATTAAGTTGTTAAGGAATTTGTTGGGGAATGGTTGTCAGGGAACTAAGAAGTCCAGTTCTTCAAAATCTTCCATAATATATTATCTCCTTTTCTTAAAAGATTCATGTTTTATTGGTAATCTGATAAACTGAATGAAGCCCATCATAAGTCCTTAAGCCTTAAAACAAGCTTGTAAATAGAACCAGGAAAAACTCTACAATATTCAGTCTTCCCAACGTAAACAAGTCAGAAAAACAATAAACAGAAAAGTAAATTGTAGTGCAGTAGCTGCAGCTATTCTAAAATGTACTAAATCCAAATGGCAAAGCACTTCGCTATCAGCTATTTCAAGAATAGGACAATCCTTTGAATCAACAGGTGATGTTGCAAGAAAGAAAGAATGTAAAAGGGCTAAAGCCTGATTAAATGGAGATGATCACCTCCTGAGACTCACTGTTCTCGAAGGCCATCAAAATCTGCCAACAGAATTCTAAGCCAGAAAGTTCAGAAAACACAGCTCTTTCAAAAAGAGAAGGTTGTTTAATGTAGTTTTTTGTGTCTAGAAGAGGTAATACAAATAATAGCTGCCTAAAAACAGCAAGGACAGAATGAAGTTTCTGAATTGTTAATTTTTAATGTAATAGTTTAAATTTAGAGTGCTTGAGCATAATTGTGTGCACTGATAAATTACAATTTTCATTGTATTGCTTCAGATGTGTTGTTCAAAGATCTGGTGAGAGACACAACAGTGAATGCATCTTTAGAGCCATTAACCAACTGAGACAGAGGTGTTATTGTGTGGGGAACCTTTTCAGTACTGCTCAGCTGTTTCACTGTGAAAAGTCAAACAATGTAAATTTGGAAAAGTTGTTTTCTGAAGAAGAATGCGATAAAAAGTCAATCCTCATACTCTCACTGTGAGGTCCACCATGAACAGGTTTGAGAAGTTCATCAGTCTTATGTTTTGGCCTGGCCAAAGTCCAGATTTGAACCACTGAGAGAATATTTGGTCTCATATTAAACATAATTGGGGAACATTTTCAGCCCTTTGTCAGTTTAGTTTGAAGCCATTACTACGGAGTAAAAGAACATATGCTCTTCTTTCTGTTAAAAGTTGCCCCCAAGATTACCCACGATGACATATTTAAGAACATCTTAAATACATTTGTTTAAATCATGCTAAATGACCAATAATTTGATGTTTTTACCCTGAAATCTTAATATTTTGCAATTTTGGGTTTAACTGATTTTTGACCAAGAGTGTACATAGCACAAGTTGAAGGAACATTTAGAACGTTATTAACCCTTATGGCAATATAAATACATAAATATCATTTCCCACCAGATATGAGACTCTGCAGATTTACTATTGCAAATGTTAGACTGTGTTTGGTTAAGTCACAATTGCAACGCACTGTACACTTTTCCTCAAACTCAGTTATTCAATGGCGAGAAGAGCAGTAACGCCTTCTGAAACAGGGGCAGAAGTAGAGCATCCTCAGTCTGAAGTGGGTACCTTCTATAAGAGCAACTGCATAGTTTCAGCCATATAGATTCATTTGGCCACACTGTTTTGGTCTTCATTGCACATGAGAACATGAGAACTGGATACTGATAAAACTCCCTAAGTGTCATTAACATGGAAGATCATGGGATCACTGGAGCACACAGTACTTCTTGTAGTCTGACTCAAAGTCTTCATCCATGCTAGTAGTATCTGCCATCTTTTTGCCGTCAGTCTTTGGCAGAAATTGAGAATAATCAACTCCTTGCTGCTCGTAAAACAGAATGTATGCCGAATCCGTGTCAATCTCTTCTGAGTGAACCTCCTGGTGATGAGAGACACGCAAAAGCATTCAGCAATTATATCTTGGTTAAATGTTGTTAAACACAAAAAAAGCCAATTATTCAAACTGTAACATTATTTGACGGTACACAATACATTGTTAAACAATTAGATTTTAGCTCCAATAATTAAAAAAGCAGGAGGGGGTAGGCTTTGATGTCGCTCGATTATCGATTATTGACATTATTGACGATTCAGAATTGTTAACGTCCGAATCGCAATGCATCTAAAAATCTAATTTTTGCCCCCACACCTACTGTTTAGGATACGTTTTATGCACCAGGCCTCCAAAAGCAAAGTGTAATGGCAAAACACGTTTTCAGGGTGAACACAACTACAGTAAAACTTCAGTTATCCTGTGGCCTTATCATCGACATTTTAGTGAAATATTATCCCAGTTAACGTTCAGCTGGCTAGTGACTCACTACTAATTTAGCAAACACAAACTATCCACCCACATGTTAGTCCTTCATTCTGGCTTTGTTTTTCTGTTGAGCGAGCATCACCTGGCGTGGTTATCCGAAACATTTCCAGTCTTTTTTCACTTGTTTATAGTGTGAGTGCTAAATACAAGTGATTAGTGTATTTCTTCCATATGCAAATATTACAGTAAAGGTAAGAGTGATGTTTTTTTATATTAACTACATTACTTTTGTAAATATTTCTTATTGTTTTCTGTATGTAAACAATAGTTATTCTCCATAAAATGATTTTTCTGTTAATATTTCGGAATGTCTTGAATGGATTAATTACATTTATGTTATTTCTTATCAGTTATCGTTCATTTTGCTTATAATCAGGCACTTTAGAACGGATTAACGACAAAAACCAAGGTTCCACTTTAAAACAACATACATTGTATATGAGAAACTTAAAATACCTTAAGATTCATTTTTATTTGTCAGTACAAATAAATTATTGTGTAGTAGCTGCCAGAAAACATCACTATAAATTTTAAGTGACTTCCCTAGTAGTTTTTAGAGGAACACTGCTTGTGCCTGTGCATCACTACATCATTGCTTAAATGTCAAAGGGATAGGAAGGCAAGTCAATGTTTTCATTGCAGTTGTGATTCTCCCTCACTTTTATCTCTATCTATAGTATACATCACCTCAACCCATGATACAAGATAAAGATTTTATTTGTTTTTTATTGATCTTGTACTTCATTCCACCTCTGCACACCCCCTTTTGTTGAAACACCCATTAAAGGAGTGGTTATAAAGTGCTCAACAACCAAACAATTCAGCTCTTTTCTTCACTGTTCCTGTCAAAACCCATATCTATTAAGTATTAAAACGTTCAAACAAGGTTTTACAGGTGAGATGATTTTCTAATGATTGTCTAATATGCAAGTGGGGGCCAATTATGGAAGCAAATCTGTCTCATTAGACTTTGAATTTTAAAAGTTTTTGAATGTATTTCATTGAAGTTTTTCCACCCGTATTGTGCATCTGAATATTTTTTCATATTTAAAATATTAAAAAAAAATTTTGTATATAATTTTTTCCCCTAATAATTCTAGAAATATTCATCCCCAAAAATTAATCAGAAACATCCGGGATATCCATCTTTCATCATAGCAATCGCCTGTCGCTCTAGTAACGAGGCTGAAGTTATTATTCTTATTTCTACTTATTCGCAGCCTCTGATTTGTTTGGCTCTGTATTTGCAGTGTCTTTTTTTCTGACTGAAGTTTCCTCCTTATGCATCATCCTGAATCAGTGAAAGGTTGTAACTGAAAGGTTGATTCTCTATTTTATGTGCAGATGCAGTTTTTGCAAACTTACAGTATAAATGTAGTATGAGACTGAGGTAATAAAATATGTAATTAAAAAAAAAGTTCAATACGTTTTCAGTTTATTTCAACTGTTTCATTGCAAGTAGATATTATACTACAAGTATATTATACTGTAAATACTAACAAATATTTCAGTTTTAGTTTATATTTATTTGAATTTAATGTACATTGCATTTGGGTGACTTTAAACAAACAAATAAATAATAATAAAACCTGTTTTTAGTCTGGCCCAAAGTGATTTACCATTTTAAAAACAATTGGCAACATGGTATGAGCATCACTGTAAATGAATAGGTGGATAAAATTCCAGAATGCTATTAATGATTTTAATTACTTTGTGCCAGGTTAAAAACAGGTTTTTTCTTACAATAAAAGGACTGGTACTCTATAAAAGATATTTAAAAGTAATTTACCTGGCCCAAAGTGATTAAAGTCATTACTAGCACTCTGCAATTGCTACGATGAGAGATGGAGCGATTCTTGGTATCTCAGATGTTTCCGATGAATGTTTGAGGATGAATTCTTTTAGGATGATTTCGTAAATTTAGAATTATTAATGAAGTATTAGAGGTAAAAAAAAATTTAAATACAAAATTAAATGTGAAAAAATATTCAGATGTACAATACGGATGCAAAAAAAAAAAAAAAATCAATGAAATGTATTCAAAGGCTTTTAAAATTCAAAGTCAGATGAGACAGATTTGCTTCCATAGTTGATCACCCTACAATTTGCAGCGACAGAGATTTAACAGTCATTGTTCCTTTTACATGCATTTTACAAATCTGCAGAATAGCAGTGAACCAGCGGAAGTGGTTAGTATGATTATAAAAGTGTACACATACACCCTGGGTTAATACATCAAACACAAACAGTATAATCAAAGGATATTTTACCTTGCAGCTGCTGTCGTTGTAACAGTACCATTTCTCATTGGGATTCTTAGCATAGGTCACGTAATGTCCACCTCCCATTATTCCTGAATGGCACTAAAATAAAACATATAATTGAGTGTATAACATTATTTTTCCACCTCTTTCCCCTTTTGGTTTGTCTAATTCCCTAGTTCCATTGTGTTCATAACTGCTATCCCAATTATCCCAACAGACACCAATGAATAGCTCAGTACAACCTGAGGTCACCAATCTTGTCTTTTTACAGGAAGACAGCAGACATTGATGGTTTATCTGGACTGTGCTCAGCATGCCAGTTCACCACCACAGCATACCACCTGCATATTGGATTTGGCCAGGTGTGGAGCAGACCCTATTCATTTATCCAATTCTACCAAAATCCTTGGATTCTGAAGTTCCATGTGTAAAATGATATAGTTTATAACTTATGAATAACCTCCTCCCATATACAATAAACAAAAGTCAACAAAGAAATCTCCAGACACCTTGCAAATTAACTAGGATGCCAAAATCGAGCCGGGGTTATGTCCAATATCAGATGCTGACCTCACGTAATCTAATGGAAAGCCCTCTTACAAGGACAAAGGCTGCTGTAGTTAGTTGTAATTGTAATTGTTTTACAAACTAATACCCACGTTTTAAATGTAATGTCTGGGTGTCCATAAGTGTTTGGCCAATAGTGTACTTTAAAATAATCTCAATTACTTTTAATACCTAATACAATGTTAAAGCTATGTGGATAGTTTTGAAAACTGTATGGTGTAGAGAATACTGATAAGAAAATGTGAACAAACAACATACGAGACAAACAATGTTCAAATGAGAGCTGGACCATATAAACTAAAATCAAAAAAGTTCATTTTATTTCTCATTAATGTACACTCAGCATCCCATCTTGACAGAAAAAAATAGACGAAATTTTTGTAAATTTATTAAAAAAGAAAAACTGAAACATTACATGGTCATAAGTATTCAGACCCTTTGCTGTGACTCTCATATTTAACTCACAAAGCTGTCCATTTCTTCTTATACTTCTTGAGATGGTTCTACTCCTTCATTGGAGTCCAGCTGTGTTTAATTGAACTGATTGGACTTGATTAGGAAAGGC
>JAUZST010000073.1:15607-29887 GCA_034779995.1 Parotocinclus haroldoi | reverse complement strand
GAGAGAGAGAGAGAGAGAGAGAGAGAGAGAGAGAGAGAGAGAGAGAGAGAGAGAGAGAGAGAGAGAGAGAGCAAGAGAGAGAGAGAAAGAGAAAGATAGCGAGCGAGAGAGATCCTGTGATCTTGGTGATCTTGAATTAGATTAAATGTGTATACAAAACGAATAAATGATACACAGTGGTTTAAGTTTGGGCAAAGTCATGGCCCTGTTAAAGATCCAAAACTGCCACTGCTGGACCACTGAGCAAGACTTACATTGTACCTTATAAGACTGTATCACTTGTAAGTTGCTCTGAATAAAGAGGTTTGCTAAAATATGTAATGTCTTTTTTACATGACTGTAGTGGCTTAGCGGTTAAGGTACTGGACTATGGACCATTAGGACAAGGGTTGAAATCCCACCTCTTCCGAGCTGCTACTGTTAGGACCTTGAAGTGTCTTGCACTTAACCCAAAATTGCTTGGATTTTAAGACTGTATCAACTGTAAGTTGGATAAGAGCATCTGCTAAATGAGTAGACATAGATATAGACAGACGCCAAGGTAAAAACATTTGGTGTGAACTGGCCTTAATAATTGATCATGTAAATAAATTCCCAATGGCACGTTCTCCTGCAGTGTTGCTCCCTTTATATATGTCGCAAAATGTACTGTTTTGTCGCAAAATGACGTACTGTGGGCCAAAGGGAAGCGAGCTAAGAAGAACAGTAGTAAACAGAGATTATAAAAGACTGATAGAGCAGGATGAGCTGGGTGAGTAAGAAAGAGAACGAACAAGAAAGTTCTCGTACTGAGAAGCTAAGGGAGGGAGGCGGGCTGCTTTTGTGGATCATTGGCAGATAATGTACTCATTAGCCCGAACATACTTTAAAAGGCTCTTGCTCTCTAAACAAACAGAGCAGGCACTAAGGAGATGGACTTAAGACCCAACATGGTGGGAGAGATAATGAGAGCCCCCACCTCCTGTGGCCCACTCGGTTTGGAGGCCTACCAACAGGCAACCTGCTCGAACCCGTCTATTATTCCACCCCCATCAAAGCCAGGGCAGAGGACCGCCCAACTGGCTGCTCATTTCAACCTCAACCTTCTCACTACACTCTTCATCGCTTCTGACAGATGTATACAGATTGGAGTAGGTGCTGGGTTGAATATTACATGACACGGAGCGGGCGGCCATTTTGTGTGATTGCTCTCATGCTGAACACCTGCAGTTCACTCTCTAAAAAGAACATACTTAAAATGGTTAGAGTCGAGCTGGATGTCGGTGAGCTATGCTTGCAAAGTATAGGAAATAATACCCTGGTTCATTGCTGAAGGGCACAGAGAAGAAGCCCTTGAAATCGGACACGATTTTGGCCGCACTTGTGCAGTTGAATAAAAATCAAATCAAAAATCAGCTCCTCGCTGCTGTCGTATAGGAACGGGTACAGTCAAAGTCGTTGACTTTGAAGCCTGAGCAACTGCATAAGCAGGACCAGACAGAAAATTCCTTTTTAATTAGGAAGAGTCACCACAGGGCTCAATCGTACAACAGCTCAAACTGCCAAGAGATTTACTGTGAGAAGAACAAGTGAGCCACTCCCATGACAGAATGTTTCCCTTTGTTTGCCTTTATTAATCCCAATATATAACCCCGAAAAACAGGGGTGCATCTTAACCAGATCTATACCCAGAGATGATAAATGGAAGCATTGTGAGGGCCCGAACGTTTTTGTTCATCTCCAGCTGCTTCCCTGCTCATCAAGCAGCGAGCTAACATGAAACACACTCACGCTATAGCCTCATTTCAGAAACATCTGTCATCCATTAAGGACACCAGCCTCAGCCTCTGAGAGATGAGGTAGGGATGGGGTCCGATCTTTTAAGTCCTCTGGTGAGTTTGTGTGTGAGCGTGTGTGTGTATACATGTTTTGTGATTGAGAGAGGGTGTCTCAACCAGACATAGTTCCTTTAGGAGTCTAGTGCCAGTGCTGAAGCTCGGAAGGCAGGGTTACACAGACATTTATGCAGAAAAGTCACTGGGGAACAACAGTGTCGGTTTATCAAGTCTTGAAGGTGTCAACTCTGTCAGCAGAGACTGACATGTTCAACCTCCCTGCCATGTGCAGACCAGTGCTGGGAGAAACACAGAGGGTCTGGAAGAGTATTGCAGAGAATGTGCAGGTGTTTTTATATGAACCAATTCTATTAGAAAAATCTGAGAAGCTACAGCAGTGATGGAAAGTGTGTGAACGCTGTAAAGTGTTTCTACATTTCTGCATAAATACGAGACCTTAAACATCATCAGATCAAAAAAGTCATAAAAATAGACAAATAACCCAATTAAACAAACATTATATTATACTTCGTTCAAATTTTGAGGTTCCACTATAGTTTTTCTTTGCTTTTTTCTGAAGCATTTTGTATGATTTTTGCTCTATTCCTTTGTCCAAAGGCTTTGATATATGGTTGTTATTTAGTATTCATGAGCGTGTATTATGGTAATTGTTTACTAATTAGACTAATTATGCACATATGCAAATATGCACGTTCTACTAATAAATCTGGTGTTTATGCAGCGTTCTGAGAGTTTTCCGAACGGTCTGTTTTATGTGGAATTTACATGCACTTTGCTCTTTTTCTGAAGGTTTCATGAATGAACACGAGCACATGAGTTCTCAAATAATAAGGAATAAATTGTTGAAGGAAAGTGCGTGTTACGGATTCAGTGTGTGGCTGAGCATAAACACACTGTTTACAAATAGTGTAAATAGCAACATTTAAGTTGCTTCTCCCCCTCATAACTATGTAATTCAGGAACCAGCATGCAAAAAAGTGGGGAGTCTGCTCAGTGCAGCTGATTTTCACATTTCAGTTGGTTTGTTGTAAGTTTGGCGTTTAGCTACTGCCACTTTTGCAATGATTTTACCCTCTCCTAAAATCAGGTCTTAACCAGTGGCAGTGTGCAACTGGGTGAAGATCTATAATTTACAAGACTGGATTTTTATTTTTTTCTTTAACTGCTTCTGAGGTGTTCATTTCTTTCAGAAGGTTAGGGGTGTTTCGGCTCTAGAGGTCATGTGAGACATCTACTCCCAAATTAGCCTTAGCTCTGTACGCTGATCAGCCATAACATTAAAACCACTGACAGCTGAAGTGAATGACATTGACACTGTAATGCTCTGTGCATGTTCTGCTTTTAAACCTTGGGTCATGGCTTTCATGATGTTACTTTGACTTACCAACTATCAAAACATCGTTGCAGACAGGTACATCCTCTCATTGCAATGGTATTCGCTAATGGCCTCTTTTAGCAGAATAATGCTCTAAGAAATCTTCCAACATGGTAAAAATGGTTCAGGTATGGTTTGAGAAACAGGACCAAAATAATAAGGCATTATTGGCATGCATGGCTTAAAAAATATGCATAGTTTTAAACCTTATGTCTGGTCAGTGTAAATACACTGGAAATGAACAGTGGTGGGGCAGCGGTTACAGTACTCCATTATTGACCAATATATTTAGGGCTAGAGTACAGGGTCTGATGTTAGCAGCTATGTTGAAGTTCTGTAAGTTATACCTCACCTTCAACTCATATTCAAAGGTCTACAAACCTTTCCTAACAATCTGGCAGTGTGGCAGAGTGCATTATCCTGCTCAATTAGGTCACTTCCATCCCCATGTAGAGACAAATATAACTATATATAACAATATAACTAATGCTAAAAAGCATTTTATTATTTAAGTAATTAAGCGTACTATACAGTGCTGCAAATGCAAATTTAAGGTATAAAATTTAAAGCATTAATACAAGCTACAGTAATTTCCCTCTTGGGATCAATAGAGTATTTCTGATTCTGATACCTATAACTCTGAAGAATAGCATTTGTTAAAATCCTTCTGATTTTCTTTGCATTGTTGTTTCACTCCATATCCCATATATGCCATAAAGATTTTTTGTAATAAGAAATCCATAATCATTTACTTTAATTTATACATTTTAGATCACGTTTTCACCTGTTATCCTCACATATTCTCGCTTGGGAAAATTAATGAAATTACCACAAGTCACATGTGCAACAACTTTTCCTTGTATTTTTGTAATGTTTTTTTTTTTGGGCAATCTCAACTTACTAAATAATTAGAGAAAAAAATTTAAATATAAATAAATAATTTTAGTAAATGTGCTGTAAGTAAGGACACCATGTGGTTACATTTTATATTATATTTGCTGTTCTGTCCTGTTGATCATATAAAGGAGCAACAGGACAAAGTGTCATTAACAGAAGAAACCTTGAAAACAATTAAATAAAATTACCTAATATTGACCAATACTCATTATGAATAGTTAATATGTGTAGTGTTAGAGTCATTATTACATTCATTTCTAGAGAGAGACAACAAGCAAACAGCACCCAATGACTTACCTACAATTGGCAAGTTATGTGTAATTGGTCTGCAACAACATTTAGGTAGCTGTAAGGTTATAACTATTCTGTTATATATAACGTGTCCTAGATGGAGTTTAT
Source organism: Parotocinclus haroldoi (assembly GCA_034779995.1). Lineage (NCBI taxonomy): Eukaryota > Metazoa > Chordata > Actinopteri > Siluriformes > Loricariidae > Parotocinclus > Parotocinclus haroldoi. The sequence goes on along the minus strand of JAUZST010000073.1, from coordinate 25,381 downwards.
CCCAGCACAAAATATACATTTTTTAAAGCAGTGTAGCTTGGAAAGCCACTTTGTAAGTGAGCAAAAATGAAAGTCCAACTCTATTATGAAAAACTAATAAATAGCTGATGTCTTGGTAAATGTATGACTTCTCGCCAACATCTTAAAAACTCAGTTGCCAACTCAGCAGTTTACCAGACTAAGACTGCTGGCATAGTGTTCCCATGGTTTTTTTTACCGTAAAAATTCCTTGTCATTTCCAAAATCTTAAGTGAAAGTTCATGAATGCATTTTTGGCTTGTGGATATAAACAGACGTTTGCATAATTTAGACAGACACTGGAATCAGTCCTACAGCCTCCTGCACAGTCTTCCTAACAATCAGCTCCTGTACACGGTTTCATTACAGAGTTTATGATGTGATCATAATATTGAGAATGGTGAAAATAGATTTTTCATTATCCCACATAGCTGAGGGATCTTTAAAGATAACAACAGTTACTTAAGAAATACAATCATATGTCTTTCAAATCTCGTGCAAATATGCTAACAGTAAGGCCACCAGTGGAGGAGCAGCTTTCTGAAGTACAATGTCCTCACGCAACACCTCCCTTTTTCTATATACACATACATACAACATGATTATGCGGGAGACACACTTCGTTAATCTCTCTGACATTTAAGCTGCGCCATGGACTGTTGTATCGACACGTTTACTTTTGCTCGAGGTGAAACTGAATAATGTTGAGACAAAGCACTCAAAATTCAAAATGTTCATTATCACCCACAAGTAATACTTTACACCCTGTGTCATTTTCACACTCTCTTTTTTTGCATCTGACCTCTTGAGGCACTGTACCTTGTTCTTGATTTGTAAAACAGATTTTCGTATATGTTGCAACAAATCTGTTGGATATTCTAGGGTTCTTTGGTTTGTTGTGATGTTACTATGTAGGTTACTATGCTCTTCCTTCCACATCTGTTCGAGCAGAAATACAAAACAAGTGGTGACCTGTCTATAATCAGGACATGGTTTATTGGTGGATGAAAATTATGGAGGTAAAGATGATTAAAATGTCAATAAAATTTCAAGAGAGTTGCAAGAGAAAAATATGAACCCATTGGTATCACCAGGATTTTGTTATTAATGCTGAAGAAAACATAGTCTGATCTTCATCTATCTTCATCATATTATAAATAAATGAATTTAAAAAACGTTAATACTATTTAAATACACTGACCACTGGTGGAATACAGGTCTAATACTCGTTGTAATCAGATTTTCTATTAATGAATGAAAGCTGTCCCCTCCTAGGGGTGGGTCATGTGACAATAATATGAAATCACAGTTTTTTAGGCTGGCCACAGGTTGTTCCTGTGGCCAGCTGTTCTTACCTATGACTAGTCTAAGAACTAGTAGACTACTGTAGGGAGCTAGGTTTGAGTTTCGGTGGTGCCTTCCTGCCTGGTCAGGTAAGAACAACTGGTCGCAGGATAGCCCCTTTGGGGGAGGGAATTCACAAGGACAAGCAGGTCAAACAAAGGTGGAAACATGTGCAAACATGTACAAACATGTACACTGATTCATCATTCACACTGCGTTATTTTAGAGATGTTTGTACTACTAGCCAAAGTGATCAAATATGGATCAGCCTAAAATTTGTGATTTTATATTATTGCCACATCACCCACCCCTAAGAGGGGACAGCTTGCAGTCATTAAGGGAACCGCTGAAATTTTATCTAACCGTGTTGCAGCATATGGTCAGTATCAGTCTATTACAGGAAATGTAGTAGAAGTTGCATGATATAAGACGAAAATGACCCTAAACCCCAAAAAATCAGATCTTAACTCAATTAAGCTCCTTAGTCATAATATGAAGTAAGCAACTCATACAAGCAGCTACACAAACATTGTTGCTAAAGGAAACTAAAGTACACAGGTCCATCCATTTACAAGTCCAATTTATCTGCAGGTTATTATATAGCCAAAGGTTTTTGGAAACCCAAACTTACACCCAAACATTTGTTCCAACAACACTCCACACTCCTCTGAAAAGGTTTTCAACTAGATTTGACTGGACGATACTCGTTCATTGATTTTTCCCATTTCAGTTCATCTCTAATCTCTAATTCATACTACAGGTTTAAGTCAGATTGTTCTCCTTGTTTGTGACATGTGTGACTCGTTTCTCTGATGGCAGTGTAAATAGAAAGAAAACAACATTTAAAAGATCCTTTCCGACTTGTGTCACTATAGTATGTGGTACTGAAAATGATATATATATATATATATATCATACATTTGAAATGGGGCAATGTGACCTTAATCTGAAAAGTCAGATCAGAGCACAAGCCTTTGACATCCTGGAGCATCTCCTTTGTGTAGGGTGATGTTGTTGGACTGGAACAGACTGAAGATACATTTAGGGTTAGCCAGAATGCTAGCCACTACATTCTAATCATCACTTGCTTTTTAAGTGATATGTGCCACCTGTCTTGCTTCACAATGCATGATAGAAACTGACCGCCATTACTCTACATAAAGCAACCAAAATGTTGGTTCTTTGGCTTCCTTGTGCTCAGTGTTATGTGTTAGAATTGCCATTCACTACACATTAATGTGAACAACGATGTGTATATTTCAAAGAGGCTTGTCAGGGGGCTTAACTGTGCATGCAGGTCAGTACAAGAGCATGACCTGCATGGGCCTGACCACTTGTTGGAAGTGGAAACCCGTGAAACTGATATACTGAGAGCCACTAAGGTGTTACAACCAAATGTTTTGCTGCTTTGTGTCTATGGAGATTCCTTTATAAAATGAACTTAGTAGTGAGTGTGGCTGAAAGTATAGCGGCCACTACTTAGAAGGTGTTTATTATATCAATCAAAAGCACACCACATTTTTGAGTCACATGATGGTGGGGTGTCATTTATTTACATTATGTGTACTATTTATTTACTTACAAAATTTCTAATAGCATGTTGTAATGCTAGCGATAAGGGATTACGCTACATGTGAATGTCTGGCTAATTATCTTTCCACGTAACTTGATAAGATAACTATCGTTAATGAGGGTTTATTATATAGTGTTCACAAATAATAATAAAATTAGCATGACTATGTAGATAATGTAGCAATACTTCTTATTTAAAAGTAAAACTGTAAACATGAAAATAAAGCTCTCTGGTATGTTCTGCTTCAGTATCTTACTTCCTCCCAAAAGTATTTAATGGGCTGATCAATATCAACGTGGGAGTGTTTAGTACTTATATACTTACTCTGGAATGACTTGGGCCATCCTTCTTTCAGTGTCTGCTTCCACACACCGAATGGACGCCCTGCCGAGGCATACACACAGATATTGCACTCAGGCTCCGGTGAGGTGGGATATCAGACCTGTGAATTGTAGTGAAGTTAAAGGGGGGTCAGTGAATCACAATGGGTAGGCAGCCCTGGAGCAGGTCATTAAAGCCAGGCACAGGCAGCACTGAACTGGAGTCAACAGCCCAATGACCCACCTGGCACCTGGAGCCCAGACGTCCAGGAGGAAATGGAGCCATTGGGTGAGAGATGGTCCAAAGATTTGCTGCTGAGGACTAGTGCTCTTTACCTTTCACCCCCTTCTGTTCCACCAAACACGTCTAGGACATCAGCCGGCTCGAAAGTCACACTATGTAGCATGCTCTACCCCCGCTCCAGATGCCCTTCTGTACAGACAGCACAGGACACACCAATGGGCAATTCAATGCAAATGTATAGCTCAGCACAGAAAAAGTCATCTAATGTGCATTGTTTTGCGCTGTTTAACACTGAATCGTGACTTCAGTATCATGAATAATCAAAGCGAATGATAAGTAGAATTTATTGTAATACTCAGTAGATATACATACCCATAACCCCACATACACATATGTTAAATAATACCTTGTGAAATAATAATAACCTGTGAAACTCTATAGATAATTAATCAGAAAGAAGATATTTAGCTCATCTGTTTTGAATAAGCATCACAATTTCTGAGGATGAATAAATAAATGATTGAAAAAAATGAAGATACGGATCATGGTATTTTATAGTCCGTAGGTTTTGCTACTAAAGTGGTGGAGCAGTTGTCACTCATAGGCTATGTTCTTAATTATTGACCAACTCTAAGCTAAGCAATGCTAAGCTTTAATTGGCAGGCCGTTGTGCAATGTCACTAATCCTCAACTATTTGGATTTCACATTATGTAAGAATGTATCAAGTGCAATCAGGAGAATACAAATCACTTGTATAAGTCGCTCTGCATAAAGGGGTCTGCTAAATTCTGTAAATGTAAATAGTTACATAAATTACATTAAGTAGACATTTGTCTATACAAAATGCGTTAATATTACAAGTAATAACACCTTATAAGAACAATCCGTAGAAAATTGCATCACAATGTTAATATGCTGCAATATTAAATTGAGATCATGATGTGGCTCAGCAGGTGGCAGGTTCTTCCAGGACAACAAATGTTTAATAATATAAAAAAATTATTAATATGATAATCTCATTAAAATGCAGGTAGCCGTTGAGAAAAGTGCTTGGTCATTTAGGTCTTACTTCTGTTGGGGCCCTGCAATGTCAGGGCGAGATCGATGAGAAGGGTTTCCACTCCATCTCCCAGCATCCCTGCCAGTGCAGTAATGGCCACGCGGAGACATCAAGCACATTCCATGGCCTGGACCAATTACGGGCAGATGAACGGCAGATCTCTTTGTTTAAGAACAAAGCCAGGAGTGACACAACTGGTCTTTAAATGGAGCTTGCAGACGTGGTGGTAGAGGACTCAGCGGGAGGGGGAGGTGACCAGCTGGTTATAAACATCTATTTGGTCAGTTACTGGAAGGAAAATTTGTAGTTTGTTCATCGTAGACTAGTCCAGGTGGTGGGCCCTTGCAGCACACTCTGATGAGAGAGAAAGAGTAGAGGAGAGGAACAGAAGAAAAACAACCTTTCGTGTCAGAAAGCAGGGATATTATAAATTCATATATAAAAGCAACGTGTTATCTGCACATGAAGAGAGCATGTGAAATGGCTCATGGCCTGTTTAATCAAAAAATTATTTTCAGGTCACTGAACTTGTTTAAAAGCTGTTATAAAGGTCATTAACTGTCCTGCTGTGTCATCCTTGTTGGTCGTGCTCAGTTTTGGCTTGACCACTGAATGTAGATTGGTTTGTAGACAACTATTTGAATAGTTAAATATCCAGAAATGCAAGTATTAACAGCAACTATTTTATTAAACCTTTCACAAAACTTGTTTCTTAGTCGTTATCACAACACGTACTCGTTTTTTAATTTCATGCATTTTCTGTGGACAGTCAGATTTGATCTAGCACAAGGTTTGTACTTGACTGGTCAGGTCGTACTGAAACACAACAGATGTTACACATTTAAACAAATGACCCAAAAGTCAACGGAACCAGTTATCATGAGGTTTGTGTATTCATGTGCATTGTCTGGACAGCATCAAGAAGTCTTATGTCAAAAACCATACTCATGATGGAGGAAAATTCCAAATTGGCTAAAATTGCCCAGAACACAACAGGAGGGTTAATTAACTATTCCAGTAGTCAAAGCCATAACTTTGTTACCACAACACCATGATGTTTAGGCAAAGGCAGTCCAGAAAATTACTGTACAATATTAAGGCTTTCATCAAGTACCAGGGATGATAGTGAATATAAACACACAACCTAAGATTTGCACTTGAAGTCATAATTGCAAGTACAGAGGAAGCATCATTTCAGTTATCAATGGTAGATAATTGTTCATGTTTTTTTTTACATATTATATAATCTTACATATATTATTTATATTATTATTATATACATTATATAATACAATGGCTAAAATGCAGGATCAGGACTGAACACGAGAACCAGTTAGGTAACACTGCACACAAACGCTTACGTAATTACAACTTTGTATAACTGGGGAAATTCTATCATTGAAAAGCATTTAATCAGATTAATTTACCAATTATTCATTAATGTTTCCACATTTTACTCGCAGTCATGGATTCTGGGACTGGCACATATCCCTGGAGAACACAGGTTGTAGGCATGAAGGAATGTCCATCCATTAGAGAGCTGGGTAGGGGTTTCTGATGCATGTATCTGTCAACCCTCTGACAGTCAATCTTGTCTGCATTTCCAGCAGATGGTTCTTACTACTGATCCACCGAAGCTGCTTATTACACTTCATGTAAAACGTAGTGTAAAATAGTATTTGACTTTATTTATTGTGTTTTTGTTCACCTTCCCTTTTCTTTAATTTGAAACAAACAGTGCTGTAAATTATTCAGTTAAGAATGCTTTGAACAAACATTGATGAGCAAAGCAGTTCAGTATGATTTCTTGTATCCAGAATGGGATAATGTTTTTATTCCGATGAAACATTTACGATCTGGTCTAATTGTGTGTTCTCTGTAAGCGTGGACATGAGTTGTTACAGCTGTTAGTTCATGATGAACGTCCAAATGTGGTACAAAACAACGAAGTTAGAATCTATTAAAGCTATTTGCTGACATCTAGTGGTGTCACAGTGTGTGCAGCTACAGCGAATCAAATATTCATTCATTCATTCATTCATTATCTCCCGCGTAATCCACACAGGGTCGCGGGCCAGCCGGTGCAACTCTGGGCAGGAACAACCCTAGATGGGACGCCAATCCATATTAGGGCGCACACACATATACATACATACACACACACACACAGTCACACACTAATGGCCACTTTAGAGAAACCAATTAACCTAACACGCATGTCTTTGGACTGTGGGAGGAAATTGGGGTACCCGGAGTAAAGACATGCAGACTCCACACAGAAAGGACCCAGGCCGTTCCACCCTGGGATTGAACCCTGGACCTTTTTGCTGTATGGCAGTGGTGCTACCCACCGAACCACCATGCTGCCCCTAATATACATATAGTCAAACAGAAATGAAAGTTTGAATTAAGAGTTAAAATTCTAAAGTATATATCTTATATATCTTTCAGTGCACAGGCCAACTGCAGGTCCTAGCATAAGTCAAGTACCGTGTCTCTAGAGTGAGAGTCTAGCATAGTAGCCCAGTGTCTATTTAAAAAAAACCTGGGGTGTTCAAACTTTAACAGCTCCTTTTCCAGACATCATCACAAAATTTGCACAAAATTCAGTGCCCCAAAATCTGAAAAGCCAAATTACACCTATCACAAGATTGATTTCTCATTCTCTAGCATAGCGGTTCTCAAATTTTTATGCAGTTGCCCCTTTTGTAAGTTGGAAATTTGGGACGTTTGTGATTCACAAAATTATTAAACTACATCAAGATGAATGAATAACACTTTGGTAAAACACTTCTTGGCCACACTGTAATAAAATTAAACGGGAATTTGGACGCCCCGTGTAGTTTTAAAGCACCTGTGGATCCTCTGTACCAGTAATGCAATTGCCATGGGGAGAGATGCCCTTAAAATCTGAGATATTAATTAAAAATAAAAGAGCATTTTAATATTCATTCTGTATATCAGGTGTTGGGGGAACACTGGAAGCCTGGCCATGGCACTATAACAGTACTTAGAAAAGTTCAAGACATGTGTTTTACAAGTACTGTATTTATTTCAGTCTCACTGTGGTTGTGTCTATAATCCTTCAAAGCTTGTACATAATTCATCATGTAGGTCTACTGGCCATTTTCCTATGAGCACTCAGTAATTTAGAGGAAATGGCTGACCATTGGAATAGCAGGCTTTAAAACAAACACTTACTGAAAATATGTTCCACATGGCAAATGGAGTTTAGAAATTGCAGTAACATGGTGCAAAACTTCCATCATCACTTGCAGTAACTGCATATTTGATTTGCCCACTCCAGTAATAAATATATATGTAGTGCTACTAAGGTTGGTCAATCTTTTTCATAGCATGCACTGCAGTCCAAAGATCAGTGCAACTGTTTCTTTTGTTTCAGCCCAGGTTTAGTTAAATAATGTTGTCAGGGTCATGAGGGAGGGGACGGCCCAACACCTATACTGGAATTCACAGGATGCAGGTGAGAATGTAAGATGAATAGGCCACCAAACCATTGAAGGACTGGGTGGTGTTGCTGTGTCAGTGGTTGGGTATGATCCGCTCCATTTGATGGCCAAATGTGAATGTGTGATGTCTGATCTGGTCAGTAAGCACTTTTGAGACTCAAATCCAGGTCATCATGGTGGTGTGGAATCATATCTAATCTTTGTGCAAAAAATATTACATATAATTATGAACAGTGAACACTGATGAAGTTAACATTTTAACCTTTCCCACTACACACTGGATGCAAATGGAAGTTCATGGTAGATGAACTGGCCTCTACTTCCTCAGGTACTAGATCATCTCTGACCCAGGACATTATGGTATTTGTCTGTAGTATTCCTCAGAATGCAGACAAATACATAGCCCCATTATCCAAGCTAATACAATGATCATAATATCATGTTTTAGACTGGATCATGATCTATGATGTGTAACTCTGAGTTTTTGCATGTTATGATAAATAAATATGACAAATAAATGCAGCTCTGAGCTAATACATTTGGTACATATCATCACAACGTTCTAGGTGTTGTTCACATGTACTAATTTTAGCATATGCCTTTATCCAGGGTGATCTACAATTGATACATTCTTGCAGGCTAAGCAAGTGTTTATTAAGGCCCTTGCTCAAGGAGTCAACAGTGGTAGCTTGGCAGGGGTGAGATAAAGACCCTTGATTTCCTGGTCCTTTGTCTACTACCATAACCTTTAGACCACCACAGTCCTACATAATGGTGTCCAAGAACAATATAATAATGATGTTTAAAAACTTACATGTGGTTTTATAAGAAGGGTCAAACATAAATATGGTTAATGCTGGATCAATCGTCTCTCTACATTTTGTATAGTGCTCACAAAAATTAGGGGGTGTTTCAAGATGAAATATCCCATAATGCAGTATCCTCTAATTTTTGTGAGAAGTGTAATTGGAACCACAGTATAAAATTAAGGATAATTATTTATAGAAGTTACCTAAAATGCTAACTGCAGCTATACTCATACGTATTCCAGTAATCTAAATGACTATATGAACTCTCCTGTTCTAATATCCCCTATGAAAAAACAGCCAGTTGTACTCGGTGCAAAAATGTTAATGGAAAAAATAAATCGCGGATTTTCGCTGTTTCGCGGGTTTTTGCGAATCTTTTACATAAAAAAAAAATCACAAAATGTATAATAATATATCTAAATTAATAATTCTAACAATAAATAAATGTTATAAATCATAAAATATGAGGATTTTCAGTAAATAGCGGTTGTATCTGGAATGTAACCCCCACGAGGGATATAGTGCTATATGTAATGTATATATATATATATATATTTATTTATTTATTATTTATTTATTATTTTTATATTCGTTCTAGTTGAACTATTAAGTATCTTATGGTGCATGCTATAAGTCTTTAATTATTTACATACAAACTGCTCAGATAATTCAGCAAATAGGCGTGCTTTACATAATCAAAGATTGAATCTGTGTATAAATTCCATGTTTTTTGTTCTCTCTCCTAACCTCGTTCAGGCAGCAGTCCACGTGGCGGCGCGAGCGCGCTAGCTGCTGCTTTGTTAAGCAGTGTATAAAGAAAAGAAAGTCGCTAGTTTTAGCCGTCATGGCGGATCCGAGGGATAAGAGTCTGCAGGACTACAGAAAAAAATTACTCGAGCACAAAGAAATTGATGGGCGCCTAAAGGAATGTGAGT
>JAUZST010000073.1:4061-15507 GCA_034779995.1 Parotocinclus haroldoi | reverse complement strand
TTCTGAATGCTTATTGGTATTATTAACATGTTTGTTGTGTTCTTCTGTGAAAACATAAAATAAAAAATAAGAATATTAAAAAAAATAAAAAATTTTAAAAAAATAAAAAAAAATAACTCTGAGGTTAAGCGGTTCAGGCTGTATTAATTGCAGAAATGTGGGAAAGATTAACAATTAGAACAATAATAAGAATAAGCACGAGGGATCACAACTGCAAGCAATGGTTAATACATTTCTGAACGACAGAAAACTAGCGTAGCCTGCGTTTTCGGCAGGTGTTTCACATTTTTCAAAAGACGCAAAGCTAGGAATTGCTGTTCAGTACAGTACTCTACTAACTATTCTACTAAACATTGTTTTCATTAATACAACTTAAAAGGAAACACTAAATACAATGCAAAATACGTAAACTACTATGTGACTACGGTCGGTAACACCCAGTTACAGAACATAATGCAAATATTAAACGGTGTAAAATGATTCTAATTAATAAGCAGGGAACAGGGTACAGCCTTTAGCTGAGAAATATCACTGTTGTAAAGCTTCCGTACAAAACAGCTAAAACATAACAGACACCCGTTATGAATACGAACTCCATTTTCATCTGTAATCACAATAACATGATCTAAAGCAAAAACTAAACCATAAAGAAAAAATGGAGAACCTGTTATTGAAGGGCTGGACTTCGTCACACCACTGCCCTCTAACTGGACAATAGATGAACCAGCCATAGGGGCACTTCTCAAACTGTGCATCATTCGTTCATTTACAAATAATGAAACTGGGCGCGTCTCCACAGGGGAGGTCCCAACAGCCAAGATGGTGGACTGATGCACCAAGCTTTGTGAGTTCCTCTGTGAAGGCGTGCTTTCTAAGACAAAACTCGCCACGTGGATTGGCACCAGGGTATATCATTTGGACCTCACTACAGGGTGCCAATCCAGTGAAGGGACAATCACTCCCACACTCACAAATTCACACTGGAGACCAAATAGTCTAACATGTCTTTGAACTTTTGGCCATGTGAGGGGCTGATTAGATGTCCGTGTTAACGAGCAGTTGAACAGGTGAACCAAATGAAGATGACTTGAACTGAAGGTAATGGTGAGAAGTACAGGAGGTTACCTGAGAGCAGCTCGCAATCGTGCTGGTTGGCAGACCGATGGACGGAGCCCAACCCACATCTCTGACCCAGTCACTGTGAGCCTCCAGTTTCTGGTCCTCTTTCCATTGGCCATCCTCTTCTCTGTAATGAAAAGGCCGATACGTCCAAAGTAAGGATTGTTCATAAATCAGCTAAGACAATTAATAGTATGAAAACTGTCACTGGACAGGAAGTCTTGGGGTGCACTAACATTTTAGTCACATTTTAGTCACTAAATATACTCTTTGGTGGCCAAAATAACCTTAATAAAATGCCTACAATATGGTTTACCAAACCGAATAGAACTCACTTTGGGAAACAAAAATCAGTCCTCCCTCCATATCCAGGGTTTTGCATCCAAAAAATAGATTTAGATTCGCTTATTTAGCAGGGGCAGCACGATGGCTTGGTGGGTAGGCCTGGGTCTGTTCTGTGTGGAGTCTGCATGGATTTACTCAGGGTACTCCAGTTTCCATCCAGAGTACAAAGTGTTAGGTTAATCGAATGATTTTAGACAAAGGTTTGGCTATAGCAGCCCGGCCGTGTATATTGACCCTGTGGAGCTCCCGACGGACAGTTCTGGTGGAAACAGGAGAGTTGAGGTGCACATTTAATTCTGCCGTGATTTGGGCAGCTGTGGTTTTATGTTTTTTGGGTACAATCCGGGTTCGAACCCGAACATCCATTTCAGACAGCTTCCTCTTGCATCCACAGTTAATCCTGTTTGATATGGTTCATCCTTCTTGGTGGTATGCTGACATGCTTACTACCCTGGATACCGTGGCTCTTAATACATCACAAACCTCCCACACTAAAATGACAGGCGTTTCAGTTTCATTGTCTAACCCCTGTAGGTATTTCTTAATCTCAGGTATAATTATTTCTTTAATAGAAATACCCACCAGAAATACATCAAATTTGTATGTTGTTGTTAAATAAATGATACTAACGCTAACGTGGACGCTAGCAAATAATAAATACGCTAACTAAGACTTCCATATTCTCCGGTTTCATGTATGACCTCCCCTTACACTTGAGCAATCGCAGCATCTGGCAGCCTTTTCAGGATGTGAAGGCTTCTACAGTCTAAAGAAGCCTGATCAGAAATGGTCTCTTTGGCAGGGCAGCAGCCAAGAAACCTCTTTTTCGAAAGGAGAACAGAATGAAAAAGCTAAAATATACACTAAAGCTCACAAAGATTAGAATGAATTAGAATGAGTATTATGGTGTAACAAATGTAAGTTTGGAATTTTGCCGGTCAGTCGCTGACAATATGTTATGTATGGTCATTATACCATTGCTAAAACAACAATTATAATGATGGCCTTAGACTTTAGGCAGTATCTATGACTGTATAGATTGAACTTTGCTATAGAAAACTGACTTGCTCAGATACACATTAGTGAGAATGTTAACGTTCCTATTTTGACGCTGATTAGGCTTGCATGTCAGGTCAGGCTTGTAGGGGTACCAGAGCCTATCCTGGAATACACTGGAATGAATGAGATGCCATCTCAATGCAGACATTTGTAGGCACTCATTAGTGTGTCAATTAACCCAATACCTGAACACCTTCTAACAGAATCATAAGCATAGTAGTTTTATGTTGTTCATCTTTGCTTATTAAGGAAACAAAAAATAGAGGAAAAAATAGCAGACCCCTGGCATGACAGACCATTTTTTATTGCACTTATAGGGTTGAGGGTAATGTCTTCTGTTAAGTGATAAATAACAGATTATGCCGTTCAGCTCTAGATTCAACAGGATAGTTCAGGATAGGTGTAGTTCTGAGTTCTTTATACTGCTGTGGAATAAACTTCATGGGTAAATTAAGATTATTTGTAGAGCTGCCCGTGAAACGTGATAATGACAGAATATTTATATTCCATTTCTACACATACAGCACTTCATAAATGATTGGTAAAAGCAATCTGAATGTTGATATAACTTTGAATGAACACTGTATAGTGGACAAAGATCGAGTGGACAAAGAGAAGATTGTAGAAAGAATAATACTTGAAAGGAAACTGAATGTATTTAAAGGTATGTCCTATTAAAGAATGATTTCTTATTCCTGAGGATTCCCATTGGTTTGTGCTACACACGATTGTACTTTAGTGTATTGAAGTGAGAAATAACCTCCAGTGTTGCTCCAGTTACATGTCAAGCAAAACAAAGCATGTTTTGCAGTTCACTACATTAATAATGTAGTACAACATCAATATTGTAATAATAATAAAAGATCCTAATTTGTGTCTACTTCATTTATGGCAGTACAATATTAAGCAATGATGCTACATAATAATAATAATGTGCAGAAAAATCTAGCAAGTTGTAAAAAAATGCATGTTTTATATCTTTTTCGGTTAATGTTGAAAGAAATGTAAACGTATGTACTGTATATTTAGTTTAACCTGCATGCATTTGCATATTCGATTACTCGATCGTTAATGAGTAGGCTTATTTATCAGTCAATCATTCACTGCTTTCCATTTATGCGTTGCATTTATGTTCTTTAATGATGGTGTTTTCAACTAAGTGTTTTAAAATGGTAATGCTATAAAGTAAAATAGTAAATAAGCAAACAGGAAACATATCAAGCAATAGACATCTTGCACACATATTCGATTGTAGTGGAAAAAGGGTGTGGTTTGTGCATTGCAGAGTTTCGACCTCCCCTTCAAGGACACTCATCAGAAAATGAAATACTACACTGCTCACAAACATTTATTTCATTAGACTAGATTTCATTTTAAAAACGACCCTAATCTTTGTGAGCAGTATATTAATGTAGGGACCACACAAAGTCATTGTTTTTTTCTGATCTATGATGAAGCAGTCTATGATTCGTCCAACTTGGGTTAGTAATTTAAGATTATAAATATAGAAATATCTGGAGGATTGGTCCATTATAATCCGAATGTAAAGCTTGCCAAGCAAGCTTTGTTTGTTTTGACAACATGGTTATGTTTACTGATTTGATTAAATAGTGATTTTAATCCTTTAAAGTTCCTTTAATTTACGACACCATCAATAGCATAGTAAGTCCCTTAAATTCTTCTTGGGATGTGAGTTTTAGCTAAGCATTTATTTCACAAATTCTTATGAAAATGTAATAAGTATAATTAAGGATTTGAAAAAAAACTAGTCTATGTAATATTCCTGTTTTCTCGATTTCTGTGGTTCATATGGAATGAATTAAGGTATAATCCTTCATGACTATGAAATAGCAGAGGATTTATGTACTAGGCCAGTGGTTATAAAATTGGGGGCGAGGATGGGGGGGTTGGCAAGACAATACATGAGGCGTGGTTGACCACTGCTATTTTTAAGCACTTAATTTTTGTAGGGAGCTGATTAGGTTTAAATACCATTTTTGTGCAGAGGCAATTGTAAGAAAATATCAATGTTAGATATGTGATGTATTCAAGTGTAATTCTACAGTAAATGTGATTTTGTCACTTTATTTTGTTTTGTATGAAGTATAGTGTTTAGAATAAGACACTGCACTGCAGTAAATGTTTAGAAACCAGTGTACTAGGTTATAACCAAACCTCCAGAGAGACACAATGCAGATCTATCATAGCATGTCCTTGCTTCATAGATGACCCCATAAGTCTCTCATTTAAAATTAGACATGAATAAATAACAGTATTGCAAATAAAAAAAATTGCACTTTGACACGTGCAGCTTTTTTTCACATTCAGCAGGGGAGATTGTTTTTATTAAAGCCTTTTTTTCTTTTGGATTGCATACACAATCACAATCTGCTTGGTTCAGTGACATCTCATATTTCGAGATCTGTGTGCTTTCTTGACAGTTTCAGTAAAGTGTGCATGTATCTCACAGGTTCAGGATTAAGATGCAGTCTTGGAATGTTGGTCACAGGACAAAAAGGAGAGAAAAAAAAAACAGGCTTGTGTTGCATTGCACCGTCCGGCCACCTGGTACATGACATTTTTCTTCCCTGCTGGATTGTTTGTGATTTCATTTCTGAGCATGTGAAACATTGAAGGTCCAGTCTGAGTTGAAGACTGATATGAGAGTCAGCAGCTCTTCCATCTTCACTGTTGCTTTGCAGAGTCATTAGAGCAGGTGCTGCAGTGAGCACGCCCCCAGATCATCCTAGATTCCCACCCCATACACTGCGGTCTCAACTTGTATTTTATTCATTTATCCTGACCTTCAGCAAGAGGATATGTGCCTCCTCATAGCTGGAGACATTATACTGCAGCATTTCTTAAGCAGTTTATAGAGCGAGGTAAAGAACAGGGGTAAAAGACCAACTCCCAAGCAAATGCAGCTGAGCAGCTATGTTCTCTCAGCAGCATCCAAACGATCTCTAATATTCTTTCTTGAACATGCAGATCTTTACTTGACCTTGGACTTTAGAAGATTATACAAAAAAAAAAATATTGAAATGAGAAAATTTTGAATCTTGACAGTTAAATAGAATTGATTGTAATGTTTGAGCACATTTGCTGAGAGAATAGATGGAATAAACGTTTTTAAATATATATCAAACCTTTACCATTAGTGACAAGGACGTGATTTATATCCTGTACGTTTCTTTACGTTATACTGACAATTAATGCAGCACATTTCTCCCTTTGTGCCTGAGATCTCAGATGCATGCTGGCTCACAGAGGTGCAGAGAAAAAAGCCTCGTGGCTCGAAACAGCACTGGTGCGCATTCATTTCATTCTTACTCTGATGAAAAGATTTTTCTTCTGCTTTGCCTGGGTTACACGGATATATATTTAAGTGAAAACGTAGCACCAGAGGAAGTTCCCATTGTCCATATTTAGTTTTTTTTTTCGATATATAATATATAATTTGTTACAAAACATCCTGTGTGCTATCCTTAGTTGTGTTCACTTATTATGGCGAATAGAGAGATTACTGTGTACAAAAAAGACCTGTACTTCATTCATTTATTATTAATGTTATTATTTTTTTTGCCGAGAATCATTTTAACCACAACGAATACAGTTCAAGCAAAACTGTGCGACTTTTTAGCAATCCGAGCAATGAGTCCGCTTTCATAAAGACTATATCATTATTATTAGATATTCTTAAAGATATTTCTATATAGATCTGCATGTATACATATACATTTTATGTACAAGTATGGCACTTAATTACACGAAAAGCGAGAAAACACTTCACAAATGAAAGCCGTGTGCGCTTTGGTGTGTTTTGAATTAAGGAAAGGTTTAAAAGCGTTTGCAGCAAATTCTCTAACGCGCTGGAATGGTTACATTGATTAAGGTCAGCGGTGCAACACAGGCAACAGAAAAAGAAACGCAGATTATGTGAAGCTACTCTTATTTTATTTCTTTAAGTTGATCCATAGCCTGGTCCATCTATTTTTATAGGCTGAATAACGATTCGTTCCCTTTCAGCCAGTTGCTGCGTGTTCTGTTGCTAAAACGTGACGTGGAAAAGCCGGTGGAAAATCATTTAAAAACACCGAAAGGGGCACAACGAGGGATGTGCGTGGCCCCGGGTGCTAACTTTATTTAGTGCAAAACGCATTTACTCTCTTCAAGTAGCCTACGCCTGAGCGGCCCATATAAGAGTAAATGCTGTTCTCGGAGTTGCGCTCCATACAGCG
Organism: Parotocinclus haroldoi; assembly: GCA_034779995.1. Classification (NCBI taxonomy): domain Eukaryota; kingdom Metazoa; phylum Chordata; class Actinopteri; order Siluriformes; family Loricariidae; genus Parotocinclus; species Parotocinclus haroldoi. The sequence continues at coordinate 8,746 of JAUZST010000073.1, read as the reverse complement.
CGTAAAAGAGTCGCCTCGTTGTTAACGTGTCAGCCATCCTCGACACAGAAAATAAAAATCTATCCTCCCTTTATAACTGATGACACGTTGTGGCGGCGTGCAGAGCCGTCCATCCCGCTGCTGGATGTGTGTATGTGTGTAAAGAAGCTACACGTAGGCAGAGTCGCTCGACTGAGTGCGGCCGAAGTTGGGCACGCTCAGGCGGGGCAGGTCTTTATTTCTGATCTCGTAGATGGACTTCCTCCGGGCCTGCACGCCTCTTACGGCCGTTTTGATTTTCCTCCAGCCCAGATGATTAAGCTCGGCCAAATTAAGTAACACACAGAAGCCACTGACAGCGAACATGAACACCAAGAAGACTGTTTTTTCTGTGGGCCGGGACACGTAGCACTCGACCTCCTTGATGCACGGGTACCGGTCGCACTCGTACACGGCGGGGACGTTGAATCCGTATAGAAAGTACTGGCCAACTAGAAAGCCGATTTCCAGGGCGTTCCTGAAAACCACCTGGATGATGTAAAATCTGGAAATGCCCTCCTGCCGCCTCATTTTGGACTTGGCAGTCCGTAGGCTCGCGTTGGCCATCTCTTTGACCTCCAGGCAGTCGGGCTCGGCTTCTTTGGTGGAGTTCTCTGCGTTCTGGAGCACTCCGTTCCCGATCGTGTTTTTGATCTTTTTGCTGTCTTCCCGCTTCAGTGGATCCTGGTCCTTATTATCCACGGTCAGGTACACTGTGGAATAGCGGCGGTCCTTTTGTTTTGCCGACTGGTGAACTGAATAGGTGATGAAGCAGAGACTGGGAGTAACCACCATGATGATCTGAAACACCCAATATCTGATGTGCGAGATCGGGAAGGCCTTGTCGTAGCACGCTTGGTTACAGCCCGGTTGTAAAGCGTTACAGACAAACATTGTCTGCTCATCGTCGTAAACTGTCTCTCCCACTATGGCTACGATTAGAATCCGGAAGATCACCACCACTGTTAGTAGGATCCTAAGAGCATACAAATGAATAAAATTGTAAACCTTAGTTGTTTATGTATGGTTTCAACAAATATTTGGGAGTATTAATGAATGAGTCATTAAGAATGGGAATAAGTCTGGCTGAACGGGGCGGAGGTTTGGGAGCTGTTCAGTGCTGAAAGTAAAGCGCTCACCGTTCTGCGCGCTTAAACCCCACTGTACACGGAGCTCAGGTGCTTTCTTTCGTTGTAATAACTAAAATAACGCATTGCACGATCGTGTCTTAATTGCACATGCTTTAGAACACATTCAGTTTGGTTTTACCCCTAACAAAGAAGAGAAACATCGGTGTTTTCCGTCTGTGCGCACGCTCTGTGAATGATTCAGAAATATACTCCAAAATAAAAGATTAACTTGACCAGTAATTACGGTTGTTGTTGGGTTTTTATCTTACCTTCCTATCATAGTAGAGTGCTGCTGGACAGCAGCCTCTAGGAGCCTCTCGAGTATGGTCCATTCCCCCATGTCTGTTCATTCGGAGACGAGAGCGCACAGCACTACAATCAAAATCCGAGGAAAAAATATTCGACACTTTGGTTGTTCCTTTTTCACAGTCCAACAGGTCAGCTCATATATGCCGAACACACTGATTAGATCTTTTTCCTCTTCTCCGTGGTCACTTGCAATGCCAATGGATCACCGTGCGAAGTGCTGATGAATATATGAGCCCTCCTATTTTCGATCTTGAGATCAAGTTGATAGGTCGCGTCGTGGCTGGTGGGAGGCTGGATTTAATGCCACACCACTGCTAATCCCCTCTAGGTACTCTCTTCCTGCGTCATGGGTCACGCAGGATTGTGGGGGTCGTAGAGCGAACAAAAATACACAGTTCAAATTGTAGTTCTTTTGTAGATCTTGTGCGTAAGGTGCGATGAGCTCTGATGAGGCGGCGGGTACAGTAAGAGTTACGCATAGTGGTACTGAAACTAAATAGATTCGAGCGCGTGTTTTGGGAGGGGTTGCTGAGTGAATTGTTATTGGCTTAAAAGGCAGGAGGTGGCCTATTTTTTTCCTCCAAGTCACATACTTGTTGCGTCTTTCTCTGCAGGATTCCCATGTCTTCAGTTACCGTAGTGGTTTGAAGCTACCGTTTCTTTTACTGCGCCTATTTCTAATGATTTCAAAACAGATCATGGTTAAGAACTCACTACACGGAGCACTGAGACACTAATCGCTTTATCGCTGGGCTGTGGATAAAAATAGAAACGTCATCTCCGGCTCCGCCCTTTGTTTCATCCACTGATACTCTTAAATCCTGCAGCACATCCACACATCACACCCAACCGCATTTCACTGCACTATTTTTAAGGTAGAGGATGAGCGACGAACCTAATGTCACGTGAGACCGGTTTAACAGCATTAGTGTATCTGCCATTGCCCTGGTTCATAAGAGAGGGGGAGGGAGATGCCAATTGAAATATACTAAATCTAGTATATATCTTAATTTGTAATTCTATGTATTGCAAGGCATATTTGAGTATATTTATCCTTTCACCGTAGCACCAAAGTACTGTCTACGGTCTTACAACATCTAATAATACATGTAATAGATAAAGATCATTGTTCTGTAATTTGGTTTGAATGTTAATAAAAGTTTATCCTCACTAAAGCATTTCAAGGTAAATGTTATTTATATACCAATTTTAAAATTATGCGTTGTCTCAAAGCAGCTTTACAAATACCTCTGCCCACATCAGCACAGTTTCTCAGTGGGTAGCTCTCCCAGGGAGGAGGACCCTCGGCCCTTTCTGTGTGGTGTCTGTATGACCTCCCCGTGTCTGTGTGGATTTACTCTGGGTACTCCAGTTTCCTCCCACAGTCCAAAGACATGCATGTTAGGTTAAGCGATTACTCTAAATTGCCAGTGACTTGTGTGTGTGTGTGTGTGTGTGTATGACTAGTCTTGAGATGAACTTGTGTATGGATATAACCTTGTGTGTGTCGCTAAGATGGCCACTGATGCCGATAGCGACGTTAAAGAAGCCAAATAACCAAACAATCTGGGGCAATAATTCAAAGAAATCTCCATGAACATTTTAAGGAAGGAACTTTGTGAGGACAAAGACTTGTAAGAAAGAATTACATGACTTGAAAGAATTGATTATAGTTTTATCTAATTAAACTAAGTTACCTAATGAATACGTTTTATTAATAGTTTAACTACACCAAAGCTCAATAGAAAAATTACCAGATGGAACATATTTGAAATATATAACAAACAAAGTATAATATAATAATATATAGACTATAATAAACTGAACAGAATACATGTATGTATTGAATATATAGTATGTGTAATAAATAAAACTGTTAATATAATGACATGGCGGGAGCACTTAATTAATGTGAAAACAACACCTAGCTACAAAGTGCAATTGTACAAAATGGACATTGTTTATCTTCAGGAGAGTTCTGCCGCTAAATTGTCCATATTACCATATTCATACCTAGTATTTGTCCACCTACTGATGTAATCTGTCTTCATTTTGTGGCACAAATTGTTTTGTCATGATCAGCTTTCCTTTTAAGAAACAATATCGAATGAATTTAAAGCCATTAACATACAAATAGCTTTGTTTATTTAGAACTTAGACATAACAATTTAATATGAAACTGCGCTTGTGTTTATAAACAAATGGGTCCTAGACGGTGATTGTTTTTAAAGGAGTGTAGTAATGGAGTGCTTAGAAGCACTTCCTGTGGACAATAGAGGGCCCAGATTCATCATACTCCTGTTTACTGATCCACATCTGCTGGAAGGTTGAGAGCGAGGCCAAGATGGAGCCTCCTATCCAAACAGAGTACTTGCGCTCAGGAGGAGCAATTATCTAAAACAAAGATAGGAAGAAAGAGGAGAAAAGACTAACACTCAACAGATTTCTATAGAATGAAATCGACAAATCAGAACAGAATAGACAGGACATGATGAAAAGATAGTACAAGTACAACAGAATCGAGCAGAAAAGAATAGAATGTTACCTTAATCTTCATTGTACTAGGAGCTAGTGCTGTGATTTCTTTCTGCATACGGTCAGCAATACCTGGATACATAGTGGTTCCGCCGGACAGGACGTTGTTAGCGTAGAGATCCTTACGGATGTCAATGTCACATTTCATAATGCTGTTATAGGTTGTTTCATGAATGCCAGCAGACTCCATACCTGTGAGAATACAGAATGACCCAGATTTAATACTTGTTTCATTTAAATAAGTTAAAGTCTACATGATATCTTGACTAAAGAGTTTCTAGTTTCCTTAAAAAAGAGAACCAGAACCTTGTGGAATCCCATAAAGAGTTAAGTCAGTTCTGAAGGCAAAAGTAGGTCCAGGATTTGGCTAGCAAGGTGTACCTAATAAAGTGTGTGTGTGTGTGTGTATAGACCACCATGCCACCATTTGTTGTTTTACCAGTATTATAATGGCCATATACCTTTTCCTCAGTCTCTTTCTTTAAATTCAACTAGAGAACACATGCTATTTGTCTGTAGTAGTAAAAACTGACAAAAAACAGCTTCTGTTTGCTCCAAGAGCAAATATTTGTGTTTCCTCCCCTTACACTTGAGCAGTAGCAGCATCTGGCAGTTTCACTGTCAAGTCAAGTCAAGTAGTCTTTATTGTCATTTCAACCATATACAGTACAGTAAACAGTGAAACGAAACAAC
>JAUZST010000070.1:0-16680 GCA_034779995.1 Parotocinclus haroldoi | reverse complement strand
AGGGGTGGAGAAAGCAATGGCAAACTACTCCACTATCCTGCCAAAATACTTCATGGATCACATCGATAAAAGACAGAAATGTTTGGAGATCAAAGATCCATCACATGACCAAAAGTCGGCCGCTACTGTACGGTTAATCCAATCCAATCCAACCCTTTCACAAATGTAAATGTGTTCCTTTTGCAATATTAGGAATACTGTCACCTTTAACAGTTTTCCTGAGCATGTGAGATAAGATAAATCTTCTCTCGCATTGAGAAAAGTCTTGCAGGTTGAAAGAAAATCCAAGACACACTTGGAGATTTAAGACTAGAAGAGGAAGACTTGTCATGTCTTGTGAAGTCTATTTCTGCAGACAGTAATCGGCCTTCATGAAAGTAATTTGGCTGGGAATTTTGAACAGATCCTTTGATGGGAAGGTTTTTGGTGAATACACATGCTATTGTGAAAAAAGGCAATCACCTTGCCATTGTTAATTTAGATCATTGTAGTTTAACATGTTCATTGTCTATTTCAAGCTGAAAGCCTAAAAATGGAAATATTTAGTGGCCTCTGGGTCAGTTAATATCAAGGTTCCTTATTCAGATACTTCAGGGTATTGTGTGAGGACTAAAAAAGCTATATGTGGTGGTCATTCCAATCTCTATGACCTATTTTTTGTTTAAACAAAAAAGAGATGTTTTGAGTGAGATGTAACCATTTTAGACTTGGATTTACTAAAGTTTATGTGTGACAGAATATCAAATCTGTATGACACATTCAAATCAATCTATCTATCTATCTATCTATCTATCTATCTATCTATCTATCTATCTATCTATCTATCTATCTATTCATGGGACAACACTAAAGATTTGATACAATTCAAAATTGTTAGCTTGTCTAACAGTGTTAACTTGCGGTGCACTTGAAATAACTCAACACACAGCCAATAATGTCTAAACCACTGGCAACAAAAGTGATACACCCCACAGTTGCCCTCCACAGTATCATTTAACCTTTTAGTATTACAAGAACTTATATGTGAATGAGGAGCAGGTGTGTTAAATTTAGTGTTATCATTCTCACAGTGTCTTATACTGATCACGAAGTTCAACATGGAACTTTATGGCAAATAACTCTGAGGATTTGAAAAAGAACTGTTGCTCTTATTATTAAGAGCAACTGAGGGTGAAGGTCAAGCATGCCTCCAGACCTAACCCTATTGAGCATCTGTGCAGCATGGAAAATGGAAGATGGAGGGGCACAAGGTCCATAACATCCACCAACTCTGTGATGTTGTGATGATGTTGAGTGGAAGACGCTTCCTGTCGTAACCTGTGAAGCGCTAGTGAATAAGTTAAGAGAGTTAAGGCCGTGCTGGAAAGTAATGGTGGCCACACAGAATATTGACATTTTGGGCGTAATTTGGTTATTTTATCTTAGGGGTGTACTCACTTTTGTTGACAGCCGTTTAGATATTAATGGCTGTTCATTTAGTTATTTTGAAGGCACAGCAGATTTACCCTGTTATACAAGCTGTACATTGACTACTTTACGTTGTATCAAAGTGTCATAACGCTGGTGGATTTAGCTTCTCAGCTGAGAACATGCATCTAAGAATGCTGTTTCTTTCTGTCTTTGCCAGCTGTTTATGTCCCTCGCATTGACTGCTTTCTGGCCCCGGTCCCATTCCTAGAGACCTGTTACTTCCTGAGTCCAAGTCTGAGTCTATGCAGATAGGCATAACCAAAGGTAGTATTAAAGGGCTCACCACGAGGCCACTGTAGTTGAACGTGGCCATTGCCGAATCCCAAACAGAACCTGCATTTGTCACCAAAGACAAAATGATTGCCAGCAGTCCTGTTTTCATTTACAACACACCTGCAAACAAAGGCAACGGCAGTCAATGGCAGGTCATAATGTGCACTGTGAATGTCCTTCTGGTAAGCACCTGGAAATGGTGCGTGAAGACACATGGAAGTGTTGTGAAAGTTCCACCTGTGTCACAATGATTGTATACTCCACTTCAAACTTGCCCCTGTAGTTTCTTATTCGCATATGTCATGGAAAAACCAGGGAACCAATTTATCGTATGGCACATACACACACATACCCATAAACACACACACACTAGGGGCACTTTTAGAGACACCAGTTAGCCTGCATGGCTTTGGACTATGGGATCAAACCGTGAAGAGAGGACAGTGCTACCACTGTGCCACCATGCTGTCTTAATAAATAAACATTTTGACAAAAATTATTGCATTTGCTTTACTGCATTTGTTCTATTTAAAACAAAAGTGTAACTACAGTAGTGAAACTATTGAACTATTTAAGTGAATTATTTGAAGCGCAAAACACACTCATTTTAATTAATTATTATATTAATTTACTAAATTGGTCATGATGAAAGCACAGTATTAGAATAGGGATACCACGTTTATGGATTTATTTTTAAAGACATTTATAAATATATAATGCTAATGATGAAGATATGAAATACATACTGTATCAACTTGATACAGATTTAGATAATAAATAAATAACTGTACTTACCAGTAGCATACAGAATATTCCTCACTTATTTTCATATAGCCCATATTTTGTTAAAAACACTGATGAATCTTTCACAAACCAAGCTGGAAAACATGTGGTCCTCCAAAAGTCGATTGTTCCAGTTAATGACATAAAATTGACTGTTGTTGAGTTTCCCTGTCCTATAAAATCACATAAGGTCTGCTCTTTCCAGTAAACATTTTGGTGAGCCATGCCCTGACCAATAAAAAATTATAAAGTACTTTATATAAAGATTTGTAAAGTATGGAAAAAGATGCAGTTGTTGTTTTAATTCCATATATCAATACACATAAACAGTAAACATAAACATACAGTGTAGCCATTATACCTACAATCATAATTTCAGACTACAAACGTATACAGTATGTCCCCTAGATGTGAACCATTTACTAACAAACTTTCGAAGATGCCTATGTACATGTTCAATACATTGAAAATTAATTAAATAATACAAACGTGTCTGAACTTGTGATGCAGTAAGTGTCACATCCACTGTTTACACACTGCTATGCCTCGCAGTCACCTGATTTCTAACACTTTGCTAAAGCAAGGCCCAAAAGTTGAGAATTGCTCTGTGCAGTGCAGTTATGAACAGTTTACTGATTGTGTCACCGGTTTGTGGATTTATTTAAGTCTCACACTATTTGTCTGCCTGTGTTCTTACGTCTGGTCTGAACTGTTTCTGATTACGATTCTGTGTGTAATAAGCCTGCTCCTGGCTTCCTACAGTACATGGTTGACTAGCTGCTCTTGTTACAGAAGGTTACTTCGCATCTCTGGTGCTTGGCCGAGGCAAGGAGAAAGTTGTCGTTTACTCGGTCAGTCACGTGGGTTTTATGAAGAAGTAGTTTGTGTTTTTGACTGCCATGCTAGGGCAGAAATGCTAGAAGCTGTTACAGAGCACAACCTTATTAAGAAACTAAAAACACACTGGAGATGTTGGGGACATATTCAATTCAATTCAAAACAAATTAATTTATATAGCGCTTTTTACAACGGAGCATTGTCTTAAAGCAGCTTTACAATACTATGCTATGTTAAATGACTCAGATTGTTCATGAGTCTGATAGCTTGGGGGAAGAAACTGCAAAATAAAAATTACAGACCTCTCCATTCTTTGTCTTTATTTTCCCCACTGTGTAATATGTTTCTTTTTAGCAGTTTGTTGGCTGATGGAAATACGTTTTTGAGGTTAAAGAAGAAACATACTATATACAACAATATTATTGCTCACAAAGGGCACTCTTAAAGTTAATCCTAGAACTCCTAATCCTAGAATCATCACTGGTGTCCAGCTTGAGCCAATTGCATTTGGTTATTGTATGCCTGCCATCTCCATCTCCATTTTAAATACTGCCTTACCACTCTTCACAGTAAATTTTTTGAAGTTGCTGATTCTCCAAGCAATGCGTACATACAGCAGGCACACAAAATTTAAAATGTATATAAAAATAACAGTGTAGTTTATTTCAATAGCACAATTATCAATCAATTAATTATTTATTATTAATAATAATACTTTCATATTTTCATTTGCTTTATACTTGTATAATGTTCTGCCTTTCCTTGGCTTCGCCAAATGCACAAGAAGCAAGGGAATTTTGTGTAACTGCTTTGTTGTCCTAGAAGCATCAATATAACCTTCAAGCTGCCACATAAAATACATAAATGATAATTATATTTGATTTTCGGAGAATGTTTTCATGGATGAATACTTTTTTCATATTTCATAGTGAGCAATAGGAATGAGAAGGGAGTTATAATTTATTGCCTATGTAGCAACACATAATTTAGACTTCTCTTTGAACTGTCAATAAAACCCCTCCATTCATAAGCCACATAACTATCAGATCCCATTGACTCAATAAGTAATTTGACTTATTTAGTCCAATATCTCTCTATGCTATGATACATTAATGCAGTACAGGTTATTTTCCTTGAACCCAGTAACTCTGCGGATGACTTTAGCAGATCAAGATCAAGTCATTCAACTCAGCTAGAGTGAATGCCTGGCACGTTGTGGCCTCAAAATCATGATCAGAGTCTTTCAAAAAATGGATTGAGAGAATCCATCATATGATCAGTACTGAAGATAAGTTCAGGTACTTCCTTGCAATGACCAACTGAGAGGAGTTTTGGGTACTGCATGGAAGATGTTTTTTTCTGTTCATACCTGTAATGGTTTTGAGGTCCTAAAACAACCACAAATGTAACAGAATATATGAAGATCATCCCGGCACCATACACAAACTATTTGTGTGTTGGGTGAAATATTCAACAAAACAGCATGTTTGTGGAAGTGACTGAAGGAAACAGATGTGAATTTTGGATTCAGCATTTAAATACATAAAGATGCTATCACATGCTATTTTGTAGTCAGCAAATAATACCTGTGTTATCATCTCAAATTACCCTTAAAACCACATGACAGCATCCATCATTATTATCCAATATACAATCATTAGACTATCTTCAACGTATATGTCTAACTCTGAGTGCTTGAATGAGTTCAAATAATTACCTACACTCAGTAATGTGAAGTGTTTTCATCCCACAAAAGATTTAGCCAGAACTCCACTCACCTGCACATAATTTTACTTGTCACACTGATGATTTAATGTTCACTTGGTCAGGAGAATCCTTAGTCTGCCTTTGCTGACACAATGGCTGCAGTGGAGACAGGAGGCACCTTGCCTTGTCTGCTCTAAAAATAAACCTGAATATGAATAGGATATTTCCATATTATTGCAGCCTCCTTTACAATGCATCAATCATACCTGACTTGAGTGTTAAGTACCGTTCCCTGCAGATCCTGATGCATGAATGAATTGTTAGGTTCCAACTGGAATACAGGTAAGGTTTGTGAAAAAGGTATGCATATCTCCCTGATTTGTACCTGCTGGGTTGTTGAATGTGCAGACTCAGAGGAACTCTACATACACATAAGGACTATATATAAGTTATCAAGTATGTATTTGTTTTGAGGAAACATATTTCTTGTTGGCAGTACTCCACTGAACATGCTACCTTTATGATATTTGAATCTCTGAATACTTGAGACTTATTACATTTATAATCTATTGGTTTCATTCAAAGAATGCAGAGCCAGAAGCTCTAGTCCCATAAAAAGTTCACAAATTGAAAGTCAGTTTAATTGTATTTGATAGAGACATATAATTTGTTTCAGAGTATTTTGATAATTGCTGACACTTATATTGAATTTAGTAATGTACTACTTGTTAAGCAGTTCGTGAATCAGTGTTTTTAGTTCTACATTTGATCAGTGTACCTTAATAATTCTTTTTTTCTACCTAAACTTAATTAACTGAACAGAAAACAGTGATGAAGTAATTGAAACAACTAATGAACAGTGAACAAGTTGCGATGAATAATACGTTTTAGCTTGCACGCCAACATTACAGAAGATCACATTCTGATACAAATATGAAAGAGAAAACATAATTTTAATATTTTACTTGGACACAGCCTTTGCTATGACACTTAAATTACAACTCTTGGTGCCTCCCATTCCTCTTATCCCTGAGACCTTTCTATATAGGTACAGATAACAGATAACACAGTACAACAACTACAAATGCCCAAATGCAGCATTTTAAATTTAATTTGATCATTTAGCATCATAAAAAAGTCACACATTGCAGTATTAAAAGGGTTTGTTTATTTATTTATTTAAGTTACAAAATTACAAAATCGATAACACTTAGGGGAGAGACAGGAAACATAACAAACAAAACCAAACTAACTACAACCCGAAAAATATAGTATAGTATAAACTAACACCAGTAAATTGCTAGACTCCAAATATACCTCAAAATGCTATAAGGCTAATAAAAGAGCTAAGAATCCCTACAGAGTTCCCGATAATAACCTGCCATTCCTAAAAATAAGGTCAAAGCTCACGTTTGGTGGCAGGCACAGAAAAGTCTATTATAACCTGAATTTTAGCTTCAAGAGGATGCACTTCACCTTGTCCAACTTGCTTTCCCAAGTAGGACACTCGAGCTTTACCAAACTCACACTTACCAAAGTTAAGTGTAAGGGAGGCTTCTGTAAAACGAGTAAAAACTGTCTTAAGGGTTACTAGGTGTTTATCATATGTGAATAAATCACCACGTCATCTAAATAAGGTTCACAAATTGTGACATCAGCCAAGACCTTTTACATAAGCCTCTGAAAAGTGGCAGCAGGATTCCTTAAACCAAAATCCATGACAGAGTAGTATAAAAGGTCTGTCAGGGGTAACAAAAGCAGAATCTCACTAACTGCAGGGGTCAAAGGAACTTGCCAATGTCCCTTTAATACATCTAATAAAGTAACAAGCAGCACCAACTCTATCAACACAATCCTGCATTCTAGGCAGAGGAAAACAGTCAGGTTTGGTAACAGAGTTAACCTTCCTGTAATAGGTACAGAATTGTTTAGTACCCTCTGGCTTAGGCACCAGCAAGCACGGTAAACTCCAAGAGCTGCTACTAGGAGTTGCTAAACCGTTCCCTAGAAAATAGGCAACTTCCTCATGCATTAGCTGACGCTTAGTAGGATTTACATTTACAATACACATGCTGCTTTATGGGCAAATGCCCCTGAACATCAATGCCATGACTAGGCACCTTAGTTTGAGAAGGCACATCAGAAAAAAATAGATGGGTAACAACTCTTCTCCTGCCCACTTGAACTCTGATCTGTCTCCCAACCTCTCATTCTCAAATCAGCATATGTTGCTCCAAAACCTGTATGTCCTGTTAAAGCATTAATGGTGCCTTCACAGATGTGCAAGTTATCCATGCCATGGGCACTAACACACCCCCATACCATCAGAGATGCTGGCTTTTGAACTTTGCTCCGATAACTATCCAGAGAGTCCTTTTCCTCTCTGACCCAGAGGACACGATGTCCTTATCAAAAAATAATTTAAAATGTTGACAGAGTGAACGTCGTCACACAACAGGACACTTTTCCACTTTGCGTCAGTCCATCTCAGATGAGCTTGGGTGCAGTGAAGCCATCATTTCTGCCTGTTGTTGATATATGGCTTTCACTTTGCATGGTAGAGTTTTAACTTGCATTTGTAGATAGAGCAACAAACTGTGTTCACTAACAATGGTTTTCTGTGCCATAAGTGTTACTGAGCCCATCTGGTAATATACGTTATAGAATGATGTCAGTTTATTATGTAGTGCCACCTGAGGGATCTAAGGTAATGGGCATTCAATGTTGATTCTCCGTCTTGTTGCTTACTTGGAGAGATTTCTCCAGATTCTCTGACTCTTTTTATGATATTATGGACTGTAGATGATGAAATTCCTCACTTCCATGGAACTGCACAATTAGAAATGTTGTTCTTAAACTGTTGGATTTTTGTTCATGCAGTTGTTCAGAAAGTGATAAACCACGCCCCATTCTTGCTTTTGAACAACTGAGAGCTGGATGGCAGACTGGTACACTGTGACACGACTATTCATAAATCTTCAAAACATTTTATTTACAGACTGTTCAACAGCACCCCAAGAAACTCTGGCTAACTGTGCCATTTTAACAGCATTTCTGTGATAAGTGTCTAATTTATGACTGTTCCAGACAAGTCAAAACACTTTTCAAAATATTGATTGCTAATTAACTAGAAGTTTCACTTTTACAATCAATGCCAAAACATGATCTTTCCTGAGAAAATCAATTCTGGACCACCCTACAGTCTTCGGGAAGTGGATTGAGAAAAATTATGAATATTATATGCCAAATGTGTTGTCCTCTTAAATGTGCAGTTAGCTTCTGTCTTTCCATTCATGCAATTTCCAAGCAATGGCTGAGCTACTTATAGACATGACTCCTGATAACTGAGATTTTAAACGCAAATTATAGTATTAATTTAAAGAGTAAACTACACCAATTAATCATAAAACAATCCCCCATGTATAATGCAAAACAGAGCCTTTATTTGCTAAAGAACAGAAGCACAGAATATGCTGCAGCAGATTTTAAGGGCAGAAATGATGTTTAATCCTCTGAGACCTTAGATTGTTACTACTGAAAATAGTTGTGCGTCAAATTGCTTGCATTTACTTCAACAAGCGGCGAAGGGCAGCAAAAAAGAACAGCCATGAAGGGTGTTTATTTATTTGCTCTTGCCACAGGAGGCCCTCACAAAGTTTAGAAAGCCACGTGTTATGAAATTCAGCAAAAGTGGAAGCATAGGAATATAAACCTGAGTTAAAGTAGCCTTTTAGAAGATAAATGGCTTTAAGTGGTTCAACTGGAGGACCCCAGAGAATTAATGCTGTTTCTGTTCACTCTCAGAGCCAACTTACCTTTGCTACATTTAGCGCCATTAGACTACAACCAAACACGAATTGAACTAAAATGTGAAAATAAGCTATCTCTGGTAATACAGATCACCTTTCACTTGGCTGAGTACTTGTTAATTGGCAAAAACATTACTGAGAAACAAGAGTTCTATATCCAATTTAAACATTTCTAAAATTTTAATTACCATACCATTCATTGACTTGAGTTTGTAGTTTGGTGGATGGATGCGTAAAGAGGTGAATGTTTGTTAGTTTGTTGGTTGGTTTATTAATTTATTTAATATAACTTCAGCATCTAATAATTCATGACAGGAGCAAGGTAAATTGGATCAGATGGGTAATCACTTGGCATAAACACTGACGAAAATAAGTCCAGAGAAATGTCATGATACAAGAACCTAAAAATATGATTCATTATGAATATTCCTAAGAAGCAATGTTGTTGAAGTTTTAGCAATGGTATAACATCCAGATGTAACATACTGTTAACAACTATTGACATTAAATTGATTTTAATACATATATGAATGCATATGCATATGAGTATTAATATGTACTGTTCACAAAAATAAGGGAATATTAAACATAACATGACTAAACATTTTTGATTTTCCAGCAGTTCTTGTGGGATCCATTGCTCCAGGGCAATTTCCAGCTCAAGGGTTGTGGAAGGCATTGGATAGTTTGCCAGACATCTGGACCTAGGACATCACGAGCATGTTCAATGGCATTCAGGTCTGGAGAAAGTGATGCTGTTGAAGAGATGCACTCAGTGGGACCTTGCATTATTGTCCGGGAAAAGAAAATTGTTTTCAGCTGATCCAGCATATTGTACCACTATAGTGTGGAGGACCTCATCTCAGTATCAGACAGCAGTCTGAGATAACATTTCTGATGACCATCTAAGCTTAATAAGGACACTGCGCTATGTAAGCTTCATGACACTCACACATTTTCAGAATCACTCACTGTTATTGGGGATTTTAACAATGCAAACCTCAAGCGAGTAACAGCAAACTTTCACCAACACATCACCTGCCCTACCAGGAGCAACAGACACTGGATCCACTGTTACACTCTACATAAGGACAGTTACAAAGCGCAGTCAAAGTCATCATTATGGAAGTCTGACTATGCCGCCATTTTTCTAATATAAACAAAGGCTAAGGCAAGAGATTCAGGTTAGGAGAGAGGTCGAGTGATAGATGGTCCAATCAGTGGCCGCTCTGCAGGATGCTTTGGATGATGCAGATTAGGACATGTTCCTGAGCAGTGATGTCAGCATGTTTACGGAAGTGGTTGTGGGCTTTGTTGGTAAATTAGCGGATGATACAGTCCAGAAAACCACCATCAATTCATTTCCCAACCAGAAACCGTGGGTGAATAAAACCATCAGTGAGGCTCTGAATGCTTGCAATGTGGGACTCGTCTTCGGGGACATGCAGGACTACAAAGCTGTGTTATATGAAATGCGGAAGGTGGTGAAAGAGGCAAAGCAGTGCTACGGGAGGAAACTAGAGTCACAGTACCAGCAGAGTGACTCTGTTGTTTTTGTATCTCATTTGCATTATGGAACAACTTTCTTTCACTTGTGGTTTGCTTTTCTGATGTTCTCCTTTAATAAAAAAGATCAAATGCTTTGTTTTAATTTTGAAATCATTTTGAAAGTTTTGTGAGCAGTGTATATGTATGGATATGGATGCATATATCTGTGTGACGTGCAAGGGAGGTTAAAATTAACAAAAAAAATTAATGCCGACTGAAGTGTAAGGGTGAAAAAGGAGAATGATACAGGGGTGGTAATTGAACCCGGATCAGTAATATGGGAGCCCTATGCTTTTCAGATGAGCAAAAGAGAGACACTGACAAATATACAGCGTTTAACACACGGCAAATGGGCAGCAGAAGAAGCAGCCAATCGCTAGTAGTCACTCTTAAAAAACTAGTTTAAAAGACTAGTTAATAAAGAATACGGTGAAGAACAGTGGCAAATGGAGTGAACAGCATAATGCTTAATGCATGTCAAAGATGTAGCTCACACAGCAATCTTAAACCCTATCAACAAGTAATTTACCTCAGACCTTGATCTTACCATAGGGGCCCTTTGTGGTGGCCTCTTGTAGCATCTTTACCTAAATCATCATCATCATCATCGACCATAGCTAGATGCCATGGGTGCAGACCGAACAGCAAAAACCAGATTCCTCCACTCTTTCCAGTCTTCAGCAACACGAATAAGCCTCGTCAATGGCAGTCCTGTCCAAAGGGAGATATCGGCGGTCCATTGACGGGCTGGCCGCCCCCGCTTACTTCTGCCTTCAACTTTCACCTGTAGACTGGCACTCATTAAGGTGCCCTTGGCACGCACAACATGGGCGAACCATTTCAGCTTCATCTCTCTCACAGAACTGGTGTAGCTATAATGCTCTCCTATGAGTGTCTAAACTCTCGCACAAACTTCTACATTGGTTGCGTGCGTCGACCAGTGTATCTGACGCACCCTCCTGTAACAGTTCATTTCAATGATTCGCATACGTACATGAGTATGGAAAGAACATAGTAAATGGATCTTTGTTGCCATGCTAATGTTTCTGTCCCTCCATATAGGTTTAAGCTTCGCGAGGGAGCCAGCAGCCTTAGCGATTCTGCTTTTCACTTTTCAGTCATAAAAAGAGAACCTAGGTACGGGGCTCAGTTAGCTGTTCCAGTTTGATTCCATTCACCTCAATCGTTATCTCTTCACACTTCCCATGGTTTTAGTCTTCTCCAGACTGACCTCCATCCCATAGTGGCGACTCACTCTATTCAGTTCATTAGTCTGCACATGATCTGCAGCACAACCGGTGATGAGGTCAATGTCATCTGCAAAGCTTAGATTGCTGATAATCCTCCCGTTTATTTTAACTGGTGATTCCTGCTCAGCCTCTACTTCAGCGACGATCTGTTCAAGGAAGACATTGCATAGGGTGGGCGACAGAAGACAGCCCTGCCTCACTCGGATGGATGTCGGGAAACATTCACTGAAATCAGCAACAATCATGACCATGCTTCTGGAAGCGGAGTAGAGTGCAAAAAGTCCAACAGTTCAAGGACAACATTTCTCATAATGCAATTGCAAGGAACTTAGGGATTTCATGATCGACAGTCCATAATATCATCAAAAGATTCAGAGAATCTAGAAATCTTTGCAAGTAAGCGGCAAGACTGAAAACCAACATTGAATGCCTGTGACTGTGATGTTCTTGTTTTATATAAAATAAAACATACTAGAACTTTGTTAGCTTCAGAAAGTCGTTTATTTATGTGCTCACATGGGCTCCTCCTGCCCTCTTTCATGTTACATTTCCTCTGTATCTGTGTTGTCTACTGGGGTTATACCGCCATCTATGGGTGACACCTTTGTTAGCATTTATAATTACATTCCCCTTCCAAGCTCTAGCACAACTATAACAGTAGTTATTCTGCAAATCACAACAGTCTTACCAAACATTCACATGTCATAAAGTGTGCAAAAACATGTATTTCTTAGCACTTAGCTTTTCTCGTAATTAAATGTATGAACAGCTTAAAGCTTCTAGCTTTATGTGCATTCCACAATTACATAAATATCTTTCATAAGATCAAATGCGTCCCATACACTGAACTAAGGTATGGCTATACACACTAAATACAACTGTAACTATTAAGAACACATTATAACATATCAAATTCTGCAAAGTATTAACTCTTTCTTTTAAAACAGCGAACATGTCAACATATTTCCTTCACAGTTTATCCGTAACCATTCATATTTGCTCTATGAGACACTCAGAAGGTTTCATAGTTCTGGTAGACCTTTTGAGAGCCACAGTTACTGGGGAAGGGGAAGGAGGTTCACTGTATTGCATTTCTATTACAACACTGTCTTGTTCAGCTCCTGTCTCCTTAGCTTGATTTTCAGTGTCCTGAGCCTTTAACCTACTCCTCCTGCATCTCCTTAACACTTGTCAAGTCTCTGTCCTAACGACAAATGACCTGGGTCCTACTTCACTCGGGACAGTCGCTTTTCTGTCCCATAGCTCATGCCCTTCAATCCACACCTTTACCTCTAGAGGGTCCAGGTTCCTTGCTGTTTTGTCATAGTTTCTTCTTTGACTGTACTTGAGCCTGGTCCTATTTTCAGTCAGCTTGTTGTAGTTGTTGTCATTGTGTGTTGGAATGTGTGGAAGTGTGGTGTGCAGCTTGTGACACATGTGCAACTCAGCAGGAGCTGCTCCACACTCCAGAGGAGTAGCCCTATAGCTCAACAAAGCCAGGTAAGGGCCAGCTTTACTTGGTCTTGCTTTTTTTAACACTCTCTTTACTATCCGGACTCCCTTTATTGCCTGTCCATTAGCCTGTGGAAACAAGGGGTTAGAGGTGACATGTTTAAATCCATATTACTTTGCAAATTCACGAAATGCGGAAGAGTCATACTGTGGACCATTATCACTGACTACACATTGTGGAATTCCATGTCTAGAACAAAACCCTTTGATAGGTGTGCTGACAGACTGCGCTGATGTACTGTAAAGCTGTGCGACTTCAGGATAGTTAGAATAATAGTCAATCACCAACAGATAGTCTTTGCCATAAAGATGAACAACCATGGCCAGATTCCTCTTGACCATCCATTCTGGATATGGTGAACCACTTTCTGCAGCAGTGGGTCTTTTGCCCTCTCCTGCACAATCCGCTGCAGCATGATCTCTGATGCTGGGAGAGAAGCAGTCACCATGTTTACTTGTGTTTCAACATCATCCACAGGGCTGAGCAGCATGTCTGTATTTGTTGCTGGTGCTCGTGACAGTAGTCTGCCAGTACAATTTGTTTACCTGGTGTGTAAATAAGTCATAACGCTGCAATAACATCATCATGTGTTGAATTCTGCGTGACATGTCATTGAGTTTTTTTTTCTCATTGATATGAGTGGTTTGTTGCCCGTTGGCAACCCATACACAAAACTGAAACTTCCCACATCTAAACACTAAGCTCAAAGTCTCTTTTTCAATTTCAGCATATCGTTGCTCAGTTTCTGTTATTGATCTCGATGCATAAGCTAATGGTTGCCATTTGTCTTCGTGCATATGGAGCAGGACTGCTCCCAAGCCATCTTTTGAAGTATCAGTGGAGATTTTTGTTGGTTTTAACGGGTCAAAGAATGTGAGTACAGGCTCAGTAGTGAGTTTGTTTTAATATTTTCCACTCTCTCTCATGTCATGCTGTCCACTTAAACACTGTGTTGTGATGTAGCAACTCTCTGAGGCAAGTGGTCTTGGTGACAATTTGGATTTGGAATGGACTTACCCAGGAAGTTGATCATTCCCATGGCTCGCAAGACACCATTTTTGTCAGTGGGGGCAGGCATGTCTAATATGGTTTGCTTTTGATTGGTCTGGTTCAACCCCTTTACTTGTAATCCCAAGAAGGTAATCTCTGTGACACCAAAGAGACACCTGTCCCTGTTTAATTTGAGTCCATTCTTTTTGATTCTCTCTAAGAGTTTCTCCAGTCTTTCATCATGTTGTTGCTGTGTTGTTCCCTAGACAAACAAGTCGTCTATATAGACTTGAGTGCCTTCTAGACTCTCAATCATGGACATTGCTCTGTGGAAGTTCTCTGGGGTTGAATTGATTCCAAATGGTAGCCTCAGGAAACAGTAACGTCCAAATGGTGTCTTAAAGGTGGTGTATTTGCCGCTTTCTGGGTCCAGCCTCAGCTGCCAGAACCTGTGTAAAGCGTCCAGTTTGCTAACAAAACTTAGCACCTGCCATTTCGCTCAATATTTCTTCCCATGTTGGGATTTGATAATGTTCTCTCTTAATATTTTCATTTAGATCTTTGGCATCAAGACAGAATCTGATGGCACCTGTATTGTTCTTGACACGTGGTAGAGCTGACGCGGTCTGTGAGTTCTTCTACTCGCTCAATGACACCCATTTGACTCATTCTTTCCAGCTCTCTTTTCAAGCCAGCTCTAAGTGGTGCAGGCACTCTCCTTGGGGCATGCACTACTGTTTTGGCATCATCCTTGAGCTAAATTTTGTAAGTGTGGGGTAATGTTCCATGTCCTTTGAAGACAGAGGTAAACTTTTCCACCAAGTCTGTTAAGTCTTTTAACTTGTTTGACTACTTTCATGTTGTCAGTGTATATCTGATATATCCTCCTTACCAGTCCTAAGTCTTCTGATCCTTTGTCTCCTAAAAGTGACTCATGTCCATCTGGCACAATAGTGAACAACAGGTTATGCTGTCAAAAAGTCTGCATCCACCTTTTGTTTGTATTGGCTGATTATTGTAAGTCTTCAGGGGTGTGATTTTTTTCTGTGAATTTTCTTGGCTACTCCGTCAGTGTTTTTCTCATACATCAAATTAGCTTTGGCTCCTGTGTTAATTTTAAATGTTACTATATTACCATTAACTAGCAAGGGAGTAGTCCATTTGTCCTTAGTTACAGAATTAACAGTCAAACAATAGTCCCAATATCACACCCTTGGGCCGAGGACGCCGCCATGAACTCCTACATCCAAGAATACCTTCGACTGGGTCTGGATTCGCCCCTCCACGTCTCCTCTGTCCGCTGGGTTCGTCTTCGTCCCCAAGGCGTATTGTATCACTATCAAGGGCTCAATCAGATTACCAAGAGGCACTCGTACCCTCTCCCCTTCGTTCCCTCTGCCCTGGAACAGCTCCGCTCTGCAGAGTGGTACTCAAGTGGTACACCAAGCTCGACTTACAAAATGCGTACAATCTGGTGCGTATCCGGGAGGGGGGATGAGTGGAAGCAAGGCCACTACGAGTACCTGGTGATGCCCTTCGGTCTGGCCAACATCCCGTCGGTCTTCTAGGCCTTTATTAACGAGGTGCTACGGGACATGCTGGGGCGTTTTGCCATTGTATACCTGGACGACATACTGATTTTCTCACCGGACCTCCCCACGCATATCTCCCAGGTACGGCAGGTCCTCCAGCGCCTCCAGGGGAATGAACTCCGTGTGAAGGTCGGCCAAATGTGAGTTCCACACCCAGTCAGTCAGCTACCTAGGGTACGTCATCTCCCCGCTGGGTGTGGCCATGGATGAGGCCAAGGTGGAGGCCGTCCTTGCCTGGCCACGGCCGCAGTCAGTGAAAGACCTTCAGCGCTTCCTCGGCTTCGCCAATTTCTACCGGCGTTTCATACATAATTTCAGCCGGGTCGTCTCAACCCTCACCTCTCTGCTACCTCTCTGCTCTCACGTACCCTCCACTGGTCCCCGGAGGCTGAGGCAGCTTTCGTCGCTCTCAAAGACGCTTTCTCGCAAGCCCCGGTCCTGGGTCATCCTGACCCCAGTCGCCCCTTCATAGTCGAGATCATACCTCATCATTGAGAGTTGGGGCGATCCTCTCTCAGCGTCTCAGGGACCCTCCCAAGCTTCACCCGATGGCCTTCTTTTCCCACAAGTTGATGCCAGCGAAGCAGAACTATGATGTGGGGGATAGTTAGCTACTTGCCATCTAGATAGCCCTGGAGATCTGGCAACACTGGCTGGAGGGGGCCAAACATCCCGTAACGGTTTACACTGATCATAAAAACCTGGGCAAACCCGTACCCTTCAACTTCTCACCTCCCGCTACTGGTGGAAGCACATGTCTCGGGACGTCCACGCCTTCGTCACCTCCTGCCCCACCTGCACTCAAAGCAAGACACCACGCACCCTGCCGTCTGGTCGCCTAGCCCCACTCCCGATTCCCCAACGGCCCTGGTCTCACCTGGCCGTGGATTTTGTCACTGACCTTCCCC
>JAUZST010000069.1:0-32213 GCA_034779995.1 Parotocinclus haroldoi | reverse complement strand
CCCCCCCCCCCCCCCCCCCCCCCCCCCCCCCCCCCCCCCCCCCCCCCCCCCCCCCCCCCCCCCCCCAAATGGCCGCACAATGGTTGGAGACTCTGAAACACAGTATATGTTTGACCAAATTATCTTCAGCCTATGGATAGTAGGACATTCTTAATTAGGTGCCTAATAAAATGTAAAAAAAAAGTAGAAAATTGTATTATCATGGTAGATTTCCCATTATCTGATTACCAAAATGCATGTAAATTTATCATTCATCTTACTGACAAAATCAGATTTTCTGCATCTGATTCTTAAGAGCATTTAGACATTATGTTGCAGAATATTTCTGCTTAACCACAGATGGTATTGACAAAAATGCAAATACATAGCAGATTTAAACCTGTCTGCTGTTTCTTGCCTTCTAATTTCAGTTCTATGCTTTCCTATCGGGGTTTCCTATCATTCTGGCTTGCTAATTTGCCTCGAAACCCCCTGCAGTGTGCAGAAACAAGTGTGAAATCATTTTTCTTAGCTAATGATTTAGCCCCCCTTAGTTGTAGCTCCCTTCAGTCAGGGCTGAGCTTTTAAAGATGTGAAAAAATATTCCACCACCCAATGAGAGCTAAAAAAAATGTGTCAAGCTGAAATAATGATCGATAAATCAATAGTGCTCATACATGAGTACCATGCTTGAACGGTGAGCTTCCATTTTATGATTAATCTGGAAGCTAATGGGTACGGTACTAAGTGGCTGTGTGATTTTTCTAGACTTTTAAGTCAATATTAAGAATTAGGAGTTAGTTGAGACTTAGTCTGAGACACCTGGCAATTAGCTGAAATTTATAACACCTAGACTTGTGTTTCCTCACTCCGTTTTCCTATAGAAATCATCCAGTGCCATACAAGTGGCACTAATTGCTAAATATCCAGAATGGTCTGTACTTTGGAACAGTTTACTGGGAGCCATGCCATGTCTAAGGAGCTTTTAACTTCAGACAAGATATAAGAGAACTGGCTCAGAGTGAAAGTGTAGCCATATTTTAGATGTCCATAAATAACAATAGACTTTATGCTCAACCGTTTTGCTTTAATTTATTTGATCAAAAAAGATTGCTTGGTCAGGGTTGTCTGACTTTCATTTAATTTTTTTCAGTATTAACTGAACAGCTTTAATCTTTTGACCAGATTTGGCTATGTCGGATTTCATTCTGCAAATGCGCTGTGTCGAATCTTTAATTGATCAGTTTTAAACCTAATAAGAATTTATGAGACAGTGTTTTGTGAAAAAAAAACAGACATGACTGGATTAAACAGATGTGAGTTTTGGATTCAGCACACTAAAAAACATATAGATCATGTTATCCGGCAAAATTGTTGATGACCTGGGTAATTGATGCATTTAATGATATCTTTTCAATCAGGTTTTTTTGGAACTAGAAATTATGTAACACCTTTGAAAATAAATCTGGTAAGAAAATCTGAAACTGAAAACAGTGTGTTCATGTTTATTGATAGGTGGTCTTCCTTACTGTTATATATATGTTATTTTTACTTCCCAAAGACAGAACAGCAGATTGTGTTCTGTTAGAATACAGTTCTACTCCAGCAGTAATATGAGACACACCACAGGGGATTGTGTTCCATTAGTGTAGTTCTGTTCAAATGTATTGCACTACAGTGGACTGTGTGGTAAAAGTGGTTAAGGTATTCTTAGATTTTCTCATTTGAGTCATGAAAAACAAACAAGAACGGACAAAACTTGAAGTGGTTCAAGTTCAAGTGGTTTTATTGTCATTTCAACCATATACAGTGGTGTACAGTGTACAGTGAAATGAAACAATGTTCTTCCAGGACCAAGGTGCTACATAGAACAACAAACTACACAACAAAAAAATGCACGCCTGTAGCATGTGCAATACAGAACAATATGTTTTTGTGTTTACACAGTATGTGTTGGTATGTGTTATATAGCATAACTTTCTGTTATAAAGTATGGGACACTGAGGTTGAACTTTCAATTGGTTTATACTAGCATCATATCAAGCTCATCCAAA
The DNA here is from genome assembly GCA_034779995.1 of Parotocinclus haroldoi. Taxonomy (NCBI): domain Eukaryota; kingdom Metazoa; phylum Chordata; class Actinopteri; order Siluriformes; family Loricariidae; genus Parotocinclus; species Parotocinclus haroldoi. The sequence goes on along the minus strand of JAUZST010000069.1, from coordinate 30,180 downwards.
ATGTCTATAGAGGCATATTAACCTACTAGATCACACATAGTCCACTACAGCGCAATGTAAGTTATTATTAGACTAGAACAGTACTATAACATAAGTGACTCTAGTGAAATAGAAATTAAGAAGAGGAACTCTTCCTGTTACCTTTTCGAGGGAACCCAAAAACCATTGTGTTTTTGTTTCACCATATCACTTTTAGGGACTTCATAATTAACAAGGTGCTTGTTAGACAGGATGGTAACTGAATTAAAATTCAGTATTTTTATTTATATAAATATATTTATAGTTTATACTTGTGTGTACTTAAGCTTGAAAACTATTAATTAACAATTTGATTTCATTTGAATGAAATATGCCTCACGAAGCACAATAAGTCTTTCAACAAAATAGTTTTGTGTCATATTTTTGATTTATTTATGTTATATGAAGAGAAAAATCTGAGTGTACATCCTTCAAAGATGTTGATTTTGCCAGGGGTTGTAAATGTAGAGTAATGTTAGCTAGTTAAACCATTGTTTATAGTTCAAAAATGTTTGGAACACCTTAAAGGTAGCAGTATGGCTTTATCCCCTAGCTGGATATGCCAAATGGCTACAATATTATATCTCATAAAGGGAAATAAAACATTTTAAACCTGATTAAATGTAAATGAATTAGGATGGTCAGTTGTCCATGACTGTGCTAGTTTCATTAGCTGCAAGGAATATCACTGCTGGGTGACAAATTAATTTGGGGCTAGTTCAGGTCAGACATTTGGCTCGAAACAACAAACTTGTGATCGGAATGAATTGAAGCTGAATGGAGATTAGTGTGTCTGCCACTGATATGACAGCCAAATGATGATATCTCTTTGAAGGCAGGAAAATCAATTGCGTCTGAATGGCACTAATATCTAATAATGGGCATTATTCAGCTGGGATTTAGACGCTTGACTATACCGCAGACATAGCTGAGAAATATTAAAAATTGATTTTTTCTTTGGATGTCCTCAACCACACAGACGCACACACAAAGACACAGACGCACACACACACACACATACACACACACACAATCTCTCTTTCTTCCTCTGTGTCACAATTACTTATTGTTATTCAGTTAGTGTTTCTGTTAATGTTTTGTCTAAAGACAACATTCTTTTCAAGTCAGAAATGTGGTGCCAGAAGCAAACACTGTCAGTAGACCATAGCAGGTCATACAAAAGAGCTCTGTGACTTTTAACATATCGCTGTCAAAGGGACCACATAGAACCAGACTGTTTATCATATTTTTCAGTGCTAAAGCTGCCCCAGTCAACTAGAAGTGCTGTTATTTTGAGATGGAAATATCAAAGCCAACAACAACTCGCAGATTGGGAGCCCCAAGCGTTGAAGCATATAGCAAATGTAAATCGTCTATTTACCACTGTAGTATTTGTTACAGTCATGGTTCCCAATCTGGGGTCCACCAGTCATCACTGGGTGTGTAAGGCTTTCTCTGCTTTGAGTTACATGTTAATACATGCCCATGTTAGATACAACCCTGAATCGAAACACAGGATGGTAAGGGACGGTATTATTTTCCTGTAAGTTTGTCTAGACAGTGATTTTCACTAATAACTGTATGTCAGAATTTTATCAATTAGTATTTTTTAAACATTTGGCATGTAGGTATTTGTATATCGTTCAAGACAAAGGGGTTGCGTAAAAGCGAGCTGATCGGAAAAATGGTCAAAGGCAGAATGTGGACTGTATTAATAATGTTCTCTGAATCACACCTCTGTCTCTTTGATTCTTTTTGTCCTGCTTTTCACATTTAAATGTAACCACACTTTTCATGATTGGATTAGCTAGAGGTACAGCAGTGAGCTAATGCTGCAAATCCATGTAATTTCATTCCTGTTCCAATTTTAATTTGACATATAATGTTTTGCATCGACAAAGTTCATGCTGGCAGAACCATGAAGAGAGATAATAATAACATCCAGGCAGTGTTTCAATCAGGCTCCTTTGAAACTCTGCAGGCCTCACACTGTCAAAAAAGAAAACAGGTTCTCACAGATTTGTCAGTCACTTCGACGTACATCAACTAAACTATGATGATATAGGTCTCATGGGGGCGTGTAGATGTGTGGGGTCGGACGGAGGCAAGAAACAGACTGAACAGTGATTAGAAGTGATGGATGTTGCTCTCATATTTGTGACGAGATCAGAGCCAGACATCTCTCTCTTTATCTGTCATGCGCTCACTCTGTCTTTCTATCTCTTTTATCCAAGGTGTTGATGCACATGGAGGATATTAAAGTGCGAGAGATGCAGATTTTCGAGTTTAAGAAGAAGATTGCTGAGGCGGAGACCAAGCTCAAGCAGCAACAGGACCTTTATGAAGCCGTCAGGTCGGAACGCAACATCTACAGCAAGAACCTAATAGAGGCTCAGGTACACACGTGTGATCCTGTATACAACCTAACTCTTTTTGAACAGAATTTCTGATGTAAAATGGTCTCAAAATGCTAAATATTAATTCCCAAGAAATATTTGTCTTATTAATGGGAAACAAAATTAGCACCGAAGTATCTTTAGAAACCCACATCTTCTGAATTTCATTTGGACATTTGGAGAAAAGAGCTTTTCATTAGTGTGTGTCATTCTTCCAAACTGCTTGTACTTATGTTAAGTACGTGTATGCACACTTATCACTCGTCCGATCAATGTTCGTTCGCCTTAATGACCGAGATATTAAAAGTAAATCATATTAGAAAATTAAAATCTGTTTTAACTCTGGATGTTGAGGCTGTAAACAGCTGGTCACTTCAACAGCTAATCGGGTGAGAGGCGGGAGTTAAAGAGAAAAAATCCTTCTTTTTCACACTGCAGAGCGATATAGTTAGGCTGAATTTATTAGTTTGATAGCATAACTGAAACTTGTCAGCTGTACCAGTATTTAATCCACTTACTACAAACACATTGCAAGTTACACACAGCACAGTGTTAATACAAACGCGGGAATGTGACTGGTCACTGGTCAACCGAATCTGTGCTGGTCATTGACACAAACACAGCTACACATGAAAACACACTCTTTTGAACACAGTTCCAGATTTAAACTGCATTTGGTCATTAGACAGATTGGTGCTGAAATACGCTGATGACGAGGACCTGTTAGATTTCAGTTGTTCTCCAAAGTGCACTAAAGTGTCTCTACCTATATAGCGCAGTGTTAGTGAGAGAGCAGTGATATGGTGTTATTTGGGTTTCAGACATGTCTTCAGTGTTGTAGTTCTACGCAGTAACTAAGTGTTGTTAGCAGTATGTATGATGAAAGTGAGCAGTGAAGGAAGAACTCAGACAACGATGATAAGACATTTGAAACAGCATCACCTTACTGAATATGTGGCATTTGACAAAAAGCTAAAGCGAACTTAACTTAGTGCAGAGTCATACTTATGCCGGTATCAGCTGCTATCTTTCTTTTTAAATATGTGTACGCTGTTATTTTAAATTCTCGGACAGAGAAAAAGCCAATGAAATTTGCAATTGGTGCATCTCTAAACGTTTGTAATGTGTCATGTCTAAAAATGTTGTTAGAAGATGTTAAATTGAAATCCTCTGAATTTAACCTGCTGTTTCACATAACCACCCAAGTTCTGTGTGAAAGACTTTTGGTGAGTTATGTTTGGCTGATTTTGATGGCAATGCGTGTCATCGTGTTTGAAACAAGCCACAGAGATTTGGCCCTGCACCCTGCAATTGTTATATTGGAATATGGAGCTGTTCCTCTTGACCGTGAAGTGGTGCTCCATACACATGGTGATTTAACATGATTTCATTTCTCTGATTCATAATAATGCAATAATGTTACCATTTACATTGTTGTACTGTTTGAAGGGATCAAAAAGCACAGTAAGTAAGACCACTTTAGTTACTGTATCAGTAATGTATCAGTTTTATCCAATTATTGTTGTGGTTTAATGGTTTTGTATAGGTTGCTGTCTTTAAAACTGTAAATTAATTATGCAGTGATTACTAAATTGTGTGTGTAAAGCCTGAGAGTTAAGTTGAAGAAAGGGTTTACGTGTATGATTGCTAACACGTGCTGAACATTTGGTGCAGAAGATATAGTGGTAGGATAGGATAAGTACAAGTTGTGTTGGCAGAGCACATATATTCACAAAAAGAAATAACTGATATAAGTGGTTGCCATCATAGGAGTGTAGAAGGCATTCTAAGGAATTAAAAAACTAATCTTGGAAGTAACATTTTGATCAGCTTCTTTTAGCGCATGCATAAATGTGTTACGTGAAAGGGGACATAACATAACCTTAAACATAAATTGTAATGTTCAAGTTTTGTTATTTCTTTCAAAAACAAGAACAAGCACTTGCGTATCTTGTTTTCTTGTTAGAGAAATATTGAAGATAAAACAAATATTGCTGATAAGTTCAGTCCAAAGGTGTCCCCCTCAAAGTTGGGAAGTGGGGGGTGGGAGACATTAAATGTCTGACCACGTGTGAATATCATAATTATTATTAAATGTTATTTTTATAGGATTATGATTGTGTACTGTAGAGGGCAGAAGGCAGTGTTGCTCTGAATGCTTCCCAAAATGACCAGACAGCTCTTAATGATTCTGTCTTGAGATTCTGTCTTTTAAGAACCCTCTATTTTCCCAAAATCGAGTAACAGAAAATCATTTTTTACAATCTTTTTTTCACTAAGCTCCCCACAGAAAAGAATCCGCACAACTGTTCGTTTCTTCACATTTTCTCTTCCCTGGGAGATGGAGCTGCAAATACAGCCCATGGTAACAATTATCACCATAGAAACAAAATAAACAACAGACATGCCACAAAACTATTGATTTTTCATAATTCCTTCCATTTGGCATTAAGAAACAATAAAAAAGAAAGAATTGAATTGTTGTGGTTATTCGCTATTGCTTTTTTTTTTACATAAAATGTAGGAAAAAAGTACGGAATCACTCAATTCTTTTATTTTTTTTTCTTTTACCTGACATGCAGACCCATAACATCAATGACTGTGGAAATGTACATGTTTTCTTTAGGCAATTGCCTTCATATTTCATTGAGAAGGCACCTCACAAAAGTTCCAGCATCATCACTTTGCCCTACGCAGATTCATGATTAATCACGAAGATCACTTTCATCCAGTCACCCATAGTCCATGATTGTTTTTCTTTAGCCCACTTAAACCTGTTTTTTTCAGTTTAGGTGTTATTAAAGGCTATCCTTTGGCTTTTCTGTATGTAAATTCCCTTTCTTTCAGTCAATTTCTTACACAGTTTGTTCACAGGCATTGACTCCACTTTCCTCCCACGTGTTTCCTCATTTCTTTTGTTGTGCATTTTCTGGTTTCCGGACATAATGCTTTAAGTTTTCTATCTGGTGCTTTGATGTCTTTTTTATTTAACAGTATGCTTCCCTTTTACAACCTTTCCAATCTGCTTTTTTGATTTTAGACACAACTGCCTGGGAACAACTAAAGTTTTTTGGCATTCTGTGATCATTTACCTTCTTGAAGCAGTTTTATAATTCTCTCCTTTGTTTTTCCTGACCTCCTGATCTCTTGTGTTGAGGCCATGATTCATGTCAGGGCACTTTGTGCAACAGCTCAGGGTATGACTGCTCTTGTATGTACATGCAATCTGCTGACGGTGTTTGTTTAGAACTGCAAATTACAGTGTGATTCCATAATTTCATATTTTTTTTCCTCTACTTGATCTAAACAAAGAAATTGTGACTGACCAGAACCATTTTTTACTACTATGTCTCCTGATGAATGACGAGCTGCGTTACACAGACGTACACTACCACTCTGCCTGTAATGCTACACAAATTGTTATTATATTGTTTTAAAACCTGCTACAATATTGTTGAATACTGAATCTACTAGGAATTGCATCACACTGAAATACTGCAAATCCCTGTCTCATATCACACACACTTGTACTCCTGTCACATTAGCTCTCCATTGTGTGGCACTATATTTACCCACTATTTAGTGCACCAGTACACTGTAGGGTGTCATGGGTGAGATTAAACCTGTAATCTCAGGAGTCCATTGTTTGAGACTAAAATTAGTGCAAATGCTAAACAAGTCCATGTCTGGTCTGGAGTACTGAAGACATGATGCAGTAAAGTTGTGGTGCCACTTTTAGGTAAAATAATATGAATAATATGTTATCATTGCTATAAACGTAACGTAATTAAACAGCCAGTTAAAATCATTCTAAGATCCACATTTTGGAAAGTCACTGTCAGACTTCAGATGTTATCAGATACAGGCAGGTGTTGCTCACACAGTGCTTAACCCTTTGAGGACCAAGGGACATATTTGTCTCATATTTTTAAAAGGATGCCAAATTGAAACAACCTATGGGCTGAGAGGTTAAAGCTAAGTGTTGTAGGAAAAATATACCATAAGTGTTTCTTTCTTAACCTTTTCAGGACAGTGGGTTATTTCAGTCGCATTTGGTGTCCATTTCAAAGAATGGGGCAAATACCTCCCTTAGGGTTAGTTCTTGGATTGATTATTCATTGGAATGAATGGAAGTCATCATTGTTTAAACTTTTCTGTACTGAATCTGAACTGAATATTCAGTTCAGTGACTTTGTCGCAGTGAGCAACTGGTTTTATAGCTGAGGAAGTGTTGTCCTGGTCACTAAGTTTAACTCCAAAATATGCATAATAAGCTTTTCATACAAAGTTATATATACAAAGATATATTTATCCTTTATTTGGGTGTTGTAAAACAGCCTCAAATATAACAGAGTATATCAGGAGTATTCCGGCACCGTCCACGAATTATTCGAGTGGTGACATATTCAATGACATATTTAGTAAAAACGGACTCAGGAGCTACGTTTACTGCACCTTCTAATCCTACTGGCCGATTGAATGGTGCCGTGGGTTTGCGCGCTGCTTATGTAGCCATAAAATGCAGTTCTTAGCAGTTTTAAAGTATTTAATATGCATTCTTCTTCTTGCTATTAAGTTATTGCCATGACACTTTATGAGCAGACAGCATTTTGCGGAAAAAAAACATAACTTGAGGAGACGGATGTGATTTTTGAATTCAGCACATTAAAATATATAATGTTATTAAAATATTTAATTACATGCTATAAAAAGGATAGTTTTGTGGCATGTTTGCAATTTATATTGCTTTAACAAAATTAAACATCGTCCAAGAGTGGTGATTCCATAATTTTTGCCGGGGGTTACACATATAGCACATGGCAGCTCACACATATTTGAATGAGTATAGCATATAGTTTAGGCTGTATCTCTATTTTGTGATTTCAATACGTTAATAGGTGCATACATACTGTTGTTGTTTTTTTTTGTTTCTGTGAACAAATTAAAGAGAGAAGCTAAGATATGTAAATGATTGAAACCATCTGAAACTAGACAGATTGTAAATAAGATGTGATCACAATTTGTCACAATTTTGCAAATTAGAGCATTACTTCATCTGACCCAAACTGTGCGCACACACCCTTACTCCCACCACCACCAAAAGTTGAGATGAACCACCACTGTTTTTTTTTTCTCTTCTTAGTCCATCTGCTAGCAAGAAACTTAGAGTGAAATGTGGCTCTGTGCACTACATAAAAGGGTGCTACTGAATAATAAAATAGTAGAACACAGTCATTAAGCTTTCCAACGTCTGATATTTCACCTAACATGCTAACATGCTAATGTGTGCCTGACAAGGTTTCTTTGAAAGGGCTGAGAAAATCATCAGTGGAGCTCTTCTGAGACAAAGAAAAGCTTGCTGAGAACACAAATGCCACTGCAATTTGCAATTTTAACAGGTCTTCACTAGCCTCTTCCTCAGAAAGATTCTTGACATCTAACCCCGTTAGTCGAAGAGTTGTTTACATCCACAGGATTCCTTTTCCCAGGCTCATTCAATGTGGCTGAAATTACTCATTGTCCTATTCTAATGTAGATGTACACTGAAGTTCTCTAAATTTCTAAATTCTTAAAAATTTTCCCCTAAGAAATAATTTAAATAGGAGTAATCCTTTCCTGACCTGCCTATATTTCTATGCTTATATATGTATGCAGTTACAAATGATGCATGCTAATTGCTGCACCGCTGATTGAATGGAACAAAGAAGTATTCTTATTCCACTGTAAATAAATTTAAATGATGATAATGATAATGATGATTATTATTATTAAAAACATTTAATATTACTGATGGTGCATTACACCCTTTTTACCATTACACCCTACACCTTATTACACAAGTTTTTAAATTTCCTAGCTGTTATCACAACGTTTTCATTTCCTTCCATTTCCAGCATCCTTTTTCAATTTTCCATCAAATCTGACCAGCCAGATGTCAATAGTCAGTCCAGTTCTGTCCTAAGATTTGCACATCCTTTTAATCCCACTCATTTTCTATGGATGGTTAGATCTCATTGGTCAACATGACACAGGAGTGAAGTGTCACTTGCACACGTTGGCTGTCTGTAGAGATCAAGTTCACACAGATCTACGAAATAAAATGTAAACAATTTAGGACTTCCATGTCTGAACAGATGATGTTAAGGCTGCGTGCGACGCAACACAGGGACACTAGTCATAAATGACCCAGATTATTTGTGTGCAAAAGGGACTTTAGCTGCATAATTAAAATATTTCTGCCATATACCTGGTCTGATTGGTTGCCTCTAAAGAGACTCCGCATTCAAGAGAGTTTAGAAGTGCAATTTGTCCACGATAATGTTGATAAATGAAATGTCAGCATCAGTAGAAACGTTTGATCAACATCCAATTACCATCACCTTATGCTACACATCTAATGTATTTGTGTGTCACGCTTAGTGCGTAGCCTAGAGTTTGTGCCTGTGCTGTTTATGTAAAGCTCTTTTGTTTGACCATCTGTTACTTCTCCTTTTCATTAAAAAACGTGTCTTGTTTGTTGCATGCTTATCTGTATGGGTACAGGACGAGATTACAGAAATGAAGCACAAGCTGAAGATCATGAACCGCCAGATCGACCAGCTCAAAGAGGAGATCAATGGTAAAGAGGCAGCACTGGTCAAAGAGCACCTCGAGTTCCAGCACGTGCAGAAAGAAAAAGAGACTCTTAAGGTAGATTAGCACTCCTAATCTTCTTTGTTTTAGTCATTACCTAATCCCTTACTGCTTATCCTTTCTCTAATGCTACTCATTTAAACTGGCTGTTTTATTTTCTCCTAGAGCTTTTCGCCTTTTCAACGGCTTTGCAATGCGTTTCAAATGTCAATATATTACCTAAGTGATATCACTTCTTGTCATTTTCAACTCATTTTCAATCTTTTATCTAATGGAATGTACAGTTGTTCTCACTATGCAGCTTCACATTAACCAGAATTGCGATTGCTTTGGCAATGATTTTTTTTCCCCAACTTCATTTCATAAAGTCACGTGTAAAAAGCCAGTCCAAGATAATAGCTCATGCTAGAATGGCTCCAGGTCATGTTAATGTTAGATTAGTTGTCAGCTTTTATTTGTGTTATCCTCATTCATCAGCAATATTGAATCCACCTTGGAGAAGATCGTGTTCATTCAGAAGCATGAAATCCACTTTGTAATTTTTTCATTATTTGGTTTCATATTATTCACTTTATGAAGTAGCATAGTTGGAAAGAAAATAATTTTCAATATAACCTGGGCTAAAGGAGCGATATCTGAATGTTAATATAACAGAAAAAGAATGAGGGAGAACATACAAAAGAATGATCTCTAATATCAATATAAGAATGTAATGAAACGTGGCCTTCGAGTTTAAGCTTTCAAATTTGACGGCTGACATGAAAGCCTAAATGAATATGCATGGGTCTTCCTTTCCGGCATCGGTATGAACTGCTTCAATAATTCATTTCCTTGTCAGTGGTATTGATGCACTGCTGGAAGTGTAAGTTCAGAAAGGAGGTCAGACTTGATGAAAGTCTCCAGTATACATATTCCTGACTTCAGGTGCACTTTAGTATAACTGGTCTTTATTATACTGTATTGTAATGTTGTTCTCTATTATATGTTTTTATGAATCTTTTTATAATCAGACTCCTCTCTACACAGTCTATGCTAGATGGCACTGGAGCTAGTGGAGTTTTGCTATAACTACATAAAACTACAGAATTAGTTATGTTGTGGAGGACACATTTCTTACCAGTTGATGTCCTTGTGGTTGTTTCCACATATACAGTACTGTGCAAAAGTCTTTTTCAGATTATATTCTGCTTATTATTTATTTACGTTTTAGTGGTTGTTGTATGTTGTAGTTCTACAACTGTGTTGTAGATGCACTGTGTGATGCACTGATACTAGTGAAAACACTGCAGTGCTAATGGAGAATAAACCAACACATCAATGTCTGTGCAGTGCTGAGAATAATCCACCACCCAAATAGTACCTGATCTGTGCTGGTACAGTTGGGGCCCTGTGAGGTCTTGACCATTAGAGAGCAGATAGAAGGGAGTATATAACTCTAAAGTTCGGTGACCACTAAAACCTAAAGAATAAACGGAATATAATCTGAAAACTATACAGGACACAAAGTCACAGGACACCCCTTTATTTCAGAAACAAAAGGGTAAAAGTTATATAAGTGCATATACATTGTAAAAAAAATCTAGAACAAGACAAGAAAGAACAGAGCAGATGTGTCTTTCTGAATAGAAAATAATGGTTTACAGCTTCTTTCTTTTATTGAACACACTGTTATTTAAATGAAGGACTCAGTCAAAATGCAGTGATATGAAGGAATAACTCAATGCTATTATTCGAAATTGCAGGTGTAGTATAAACAATGGCAAGTAGTGATGGGGTTAAGCTTCAATCAGACTGATCTTGTATCACCAGCAGCAGTGATAAGAGCTGGAGAGGCATGTGCAGGACAGACATTACCAGCTCCATACGGCAAACCTCAGCTCCCATTCTGCGAACAAATTGTGAAGTGGTCCACTTCAACTGTGTATTGCATAAAATAAGTATTTAAGACAATAGAAAAAAACAGAACTTAATATTTGCTACAGAAACTTGTTTCTGACTTGGTCAGTTTCCTGTAGCTCTTAACCAAGTTTGCACATACTGCAACACTCCTCCATACAGATCTTCTCTAGATCTTTCAGGTTTCGAGGTTGTCACTGGGAAACAGTTTCAGCTCCCTCCAAAGATTTTCCATTGGGTTCAGGTCTGGAGACTGTCTACCCTACTGCAGGACCTTGAATTGCCACTCCTTAGTTGCCCTAGCTGTGTGTTGGCATGAGCAGGGGATCTTGCATGCCCTGCAGGATGTAACACCATGATGGCATATTGTTTTACAAAGGGTCATCTTTGAGACTGTGGACCCACAAGGTGAGATTTTGTATGGAGCCCGAGACCGAGGAACATTGCCAGTCATCTTGTGTTTCTTTTATTTTCTAATAATTGCATCGACAATTGTTGCCTTCTCACCAAGCTGCTTGCCTACTGTCCTGGAACCCATCCCAGCCTTGTGCAGGTTGACAATTTAGTTTTTAGTGTCCTGACACAGCTCTTTGGTCTTGGGCATGGTGGCGAGGTTGGAGTGAAATTGATTGAGTGTGTGGACATTTGTGGACATTTATGCAGGTAGCAAGTCCAAACAGGTGCTATTAATACAGGTACTGAGTGCAGAATCCTAGGGCTTCTTAAAGAAAAACTAACAGGACTGTGAGAGGCAGAATGCTTGCTGGTTGGCTGTGTGTAATGATGGTGAGCCTAGCTTGTGAAACAAAGGATATGAATGCTTAGAGCATGACAAATATAAGGAGCCAGTCATACCAGAAGCTGACCCTAACAATATTTTATTACCTCTGCCTTTGACTTACCATCTACTAAATCCAACCTACCAACCCTTCTACTAATAATTTACAGTCTTTCTATTAATACCTCGCACCGGAGACAACACATATGGTGCAACGAGAAACACAGCATTCAAATGGGTTTCAACACTGGAATATAATGTGTGAAGACAACAGAACACCTGGAGTAAGTCTATGTGAAAGCGGGAAGGATATGCGAACTCCAGGATATGTGAACTTGTGGAGTCCAGGGTCAGGATTGAACCAGAGGCAACTGTGAGGCAACTGTGCTAACCACGATTTTACAAAACATATTGTGGTTGTTAATAGATGTAAACCTTTACTACAAAAAGCCAGGGCAAGGTTTTACACGTTTTCCTACAACTTTAAGTGTTACATCTGTCAAGAGCTTCAGTCATTGTTATGGTTTTCTCTTTAAGTACATGCTTAAGGTTGGTTATAAACACTGATGAGCAGAACACTCTGAGAGCTCTGTAAGAAAAAATGTTCAAAAAACTGGTTCAGTTAATTAATACAAGGCTAGGCCTATCAAGCAAAACGCAGCATACTCTGGATGAGAGTTTTTATGAGTTAAAACTCTTAACAAAAACAAGTCTCTGTTATGTTTAAGGCCTGCACACCACACGGAAATGTGGTAGAATCAGGTCCTTTGTCCTGTGTGGTGTGAAACCTGTGCTGTCATGATTCATGGCCCTACTCCAGCATGGAAGTGGGCCAAGCCACCTGAGCACATGGATGGTGAAACGGTAGCAGAAGGTTCTTCTGCCCATACCCAGGTCTGATGTGCATAGGTATATGGTTTAGCAGCAGCGGGGGCTCCTAGTGTGGAGTAAATGTTTAAGTTTACCAACTATGCAGTATGAAAGTGCATATTATTAAAAAATGTTTTATGTATAATTATAAGGAACTGCATTTTGTGCATATGAATGGGCCATTTCCCCAATTAGAGCAGCTTGCAGTGATTAAAGAGACCTCCCTTCTGTCAAAACAAGTATCAAGTGCCACTGACCAAGCCAAGCAGCTTGCCCAGCATGCTTCAGGAAGGACTGTATCTCTGCTGGCTTCTAAGGGCTGTGATGCCTGAGCTCACAAATATGAGTGTGAACCATGATTAAAAAGAAACCCACAAGAACTGGAAAATAAATCTCTGCCAAGCTGCTAGTGTTGGGTCTTTGGGCAAGACTAATAAAAATCAGTCGCTTGAATTTTAACATTGCAACAATTGTAAGTTGCTCTTGATAATGACGTCTACCAAATGCCTAAATGTAAAATACAAAACAAATGATGGGAAGTTCAGCTTTAAATTTTCCACATTATTGTTTAAACTAACGGAAAGAGCAATAATAATGTAAAGAAACTCAACCCAGCTATCTGTACTGGACTTTTTAAATCAACACAATAAGAACGAATAGAGGTCTAAAGGCTGTTTCGCATGGAACATGGTACGAAAAAGTAATGCGAAAATGTAAAAGATTAATTTTATTTACCTCAGAACAATAGAACACCAGATGTATAACGATATAACACCACAAGTTTTTGGAATAGAGGACAGTTTTGGCATCCCGTACAAGAGCTTTATTTTAGTTTTGTTTAGCAGCATCATTTAATTTAGGAGTTATATGCAACTACACATCAAGTTTGAGCTTTTACTCAAATACAATTTATCATTTATTCTTAATAATATTACTGTTTTTATTAATATTGTCCAGCACCTGGCTTTGTGGTTCTAAGGAGGAGAGGCATGTTTTTAGATGAGATGGTTTTTAGTCAATTTAATTCCATGTATGAAAATGCCTACAGGAGGTGCTTCAGAACGCACAGAAGTGACTGAGATGGGTCAGTGAGTTTTTGTTGTTGGTGAAAGATCACAAAAAATTGAACGGAGGACAAATTAAGAATGGTGCATTTTCGCAATGCCAAACATGGAAAGTCACGTTTGGTTTGAAAGCTACAGCCATTATACACGAACTTGAATTAATTTAGTGATTAAGACAAAATCACTATCATGTTATTTAGTGCCAGTACAAGCAAAATCCCTGCCTGTATGTCAGACTTCATAATTTCATCCTACAGCCTTAGCTTCTTTTTTTCATGCTACCGGCATCCACTTAGAGTCACAATTGTTATGGGATAGGACACATTTCTGATATTGCTTTGATAATTGAATCATAAGTTACGCCACAATCTAAAAAGCATTATCAGCGGTGGTCTATGTGCTATAAACAGACGGTGGTGATCATTAGCCCTGCACCCCCGGCTGCTAAAAAAATCCCAGCATCTCAAAACAAGGCAACAGACCCAAGTAACACTTTAAAAAAAGTTATTAACCACAACACTGATTGCTTGACATGTGGAGTGCAATAAAGTTGCTTGGATTAATTACTGTTGCACATCGTTACAACTTCACACTCCTCCGTGGCATAAAGGCAGAGCTGCTTGCCATGCCAATCACGGCAAAGAGAAGCTGGTGTCTATTTGTTTTCTTTAATTACCTTTAGCATTACTCTGTCAACTGTAAATTTGGATGCTGACAACAACAGGGTGAGCGAGTGAGGCAGAACAGTAAAGCAAGAAATGGTTCATGTTTCACTCAGTATGACGCAGAAAGCAGCAAATTAATAGCGAGCATGCGGGGAGGTTATGTAATCAGCCATCTCAACGTTCATCTCTATTTCAGTTAAAGTCTGTCTCCAGAAACTGCGCTGGCACTACAGGTTTCATTTTTGATTTCTTCAGATACATTTTATTTGCAGTATGACAACACTATTGTTGTTGCATCTACAGAAATAGACTCGTTTTGACAAAGTAAAAAGAGAAAGGAATAATTTGTCTTAGTCTAGCAATGGTTTATATGTTATAGCAGGTCTATATGCACACATTGACAAAAATATTAATCAAGATGGAGTTGTTAGAATCGAATGAAAGGAATATAGGAATGAATGTAACGATGAGGATTACAGTGTTAGGGTAAAAGGAAAGAAAAGTTTACTCAGAGAAGCTGTATAATTGAAAGGTTTTTGTTACCCTGTTAAGCCTGGATACAAGATGAGAAACAGCATGGCATTGGAAGCAAGCAAGTTCGGCAAGGTAGCCTGTGGCACATTATCCCACAGATATTGCTCTGTAGATTTTGCACACGCGTATGTTGCTGAAGCTGGTGTCCTAACTGGTCCCATAAATGCATGATGGATGATTAATCTGGTGACTGGCAGCTTTAACCTGGTGAAATGTCAGTTGAAGGCCCTGTCATGAAAAGCAAAATGTGCCAAAAGGATGTCCTGTACATATCACTGAGAGTCCCGCAGATCATTACTATGTGTGACCAACAGTAGACCTAATGTCCTATCAGACCACGCCTGTAATTATTTGCCTGAGACATAACTGCGTGCTGTGTTTTGCAGCAGTCTGACATTTCTATCTGGGTGCCCTATTCTATTTTGTCAGTACGTATAGTATAATGTAACAATAATAATACACTGCTCACAAAAATTAGGGGATATTTAATTATGGGATATTTCATTTGGAAGTATCACCTAATTTTTGTGAGCAGCATGTAAGTCAAGTCGGATTTATTTGTATAGAGTTTGTTGTTTTTTTTTTTTTACAATGGAGCATTGTATCAAATCAGCTTTACATCATTAGTTTATCTTCTATGGCCAATCCCATATTGACCAAGCCAGGGCAACAGTGGATAGGAAAAACTCCCGAAAGGAAGAAACCTCGGTAGGACCAATGCACAAAAAGGGAGCCATCTTTCTTGGGTGCAGGTTAATCCTATAGCAGCATATCTAAAAAGAGGAGCACCAGAAAGTGTCTAAACCCAACACCCACTCACCGGCACATGAAAGCTTCTTAGCTGCAGTAAGCTTTTCATTATATCTTAACGTATGCCTACATTTTTTTTTTCATTTTGTTTTTGCATTTTTAAAGTAGTAAAGTACTACCATCCACATAGCCGAGTAGCTGTGAGATTTATTATTCAGTACAGTCTCTCTGGCCATCTAAATCCTGTTTTTTATGGAGAAGGCAGTAAGGGCGGATGTGCCATTTAGCCATTTGCTCATCAAATCGTAATCCATCATATTTAGGTTTATTAGTGCTTGCCACCGTGGTTGGTGTTAATGGCATTTTCAGAATTGCTGAGTGACTAAGAAATCACTCAGGGGTTTCATGAGTTGATACTAATTTGAGTGCGCAAATCACTATCTCAGTCCCCGTTTGTAGTCCTTGGGTCCTAATAAACAGGAGGCTTACTAATCTACAGTTTCAAGGATTTTTGAGTCCAAACACACCCAGCTCATCAGCTTATTATTAAGTGGGTCAACTGTGATTTAAGCAGGGAATCCTTGAAACCCCTGTAGTAATTAATGCTTGATGGTACAAAACACGGTGCAGCGATTAGCACTATCACCTGGCATCTTTGTGGACCATGGGGTGGGTGGTTGGGTCTGACGGTCTTTAGCCTTACGGGGTCCAATTTTCTGGTCCAATTGGAGAAAACTGTTTTTTTTAACATACTTTAATTTTTAACATTTTCTTTTTAAAATGATGATTATCAATAGGTTTTTGGGCTTATATTTAGGGTATAGATGCAGGTGTAGCATTAAAGTAGCTACAGTAATCATTATGTCATCGAAAAAGTCCATCAGTATAGTGACATGTTTGTGTAAGACGTTGTGTGTGTGTTTCTACCTTGTCTTGCTGACTTATGAGTATATGTCGATACGATGATAGGAAAACCAAAAGATTAGTCCTTGCAAGGATAGCAACACAAATGTGTGTGTATATGTGTATCAGTGTGTGTCTGCCTGCAATGGATTTCCACTATATCTAGGCTTGGTTTCTTGCCTTGTGCTCTGTGCTGATGGTTAGGCCAAAGCTCCCAGCTTATTTGGAGTGGATATGAAAATGCCTGAATGACTGAATGAATGAACGATACAAAATAATCTTTCAGGGCATTACTGTTTCATCCAAGTCAACTGATATTACTAAAATAAGTAGGAGGAAAAAGAGCTTGCAAAGAAACAGCTTATTCACAGGAATCAAGCTGTCAATGTTTTATGTATAATTCTTGCCTTCAGAAGGTCATACTTGTGAGGGATCAATATTAAAGCAAGGCAATTTGAGCCTCTGCAATTCCTGTCCCATTAATTTGTCAGCCATGATCTGCCAGCCATCCTTAGTATTTAGTGATTGTCAGGGGTATTGCACAGGACAGGAAGTCAATATCAGCTTTTGGTGGACAGTGTCAAATCTGAGTTTATTTAAGTTAGTTCAGAAGAGCTGTCATATCCAACTGTCTTGAGATCTCATTTTTAATTTCCTCTGCACCTTTCTACTGTTTTGTCAAAATATCATCTTCAGAACTGACATGCTAATCTTACAAACTAAGGTGGATTTAATTTATGTGTGGTCATCCCATTCAGGAAAATTGCTTCAGAGAGATTGTGTGAATGGTACCTGTTGCTCAAAGACTGTATCATGGTTCCATAATTCAGTCTCTGTTTGGTTGTTACCCCAGATCTTGCCACAAAGATTGGGCCGACAGTGCCTGGATGACTGTTGTTTACGGATTACGTTTCTGTGGTCTCTAAATGACCAACTACCAAAAGTATTACGATTTAATGATTGTATATGTTGCCAAAATTATTTGCCCCCAGAATAGTTCATCAAAGCTAGTTTGAGAGTTAGCTGTTTGTAACCAGAGATGGTTCCGAAATAATGCTCTCAAATATTACACCAAAATTGGCCTAGAATTGTCAGTATGACATCAAATTGTGACTGAATTGCGTCAATAATTTCCTCTATCTTTTTTTTGCCAAATATTCCCAAATTGCCCAAATGTTCTCCCATTACATTTAGCAACCAATGCGACCCTAAAAGCTTACAGTGTGCCCCAAATAATAGTCGTATCACTAGTATCCCACAAATTGTACCCCAAATACTGTGGTTATACTGGTTGCCCCATTATGGTCCTCATGATTGTTCCAATGATTAATGTACCTCAAACCTTATTTCAGTGTTACCTCAAAGCAGTTGCTCCAAAGATTATGTTTACGCTGGGCAATATTGCACTTGTATTAATTATGACAACGATATTTCCATTAATATCATATCAATGTGACCCCAAAGTTTGTGTCTAAAGGACTGTGGTGAAATATTGTAGGTAACATTGAAACAGGCTGTGGAGTAAGATCAACAAAATCTTTAAAGGAACGGTAACTGGAGCAATATCAATACAATCTTTTTGGCTCAATCTTTTGAAGAACATTGGCAATATTTGTGTAAAGAACACAATAGCAACCTGACATCAGTTTCTATAAGCTAAAAGCAACAATGTTTGGGACAGCGTTTACTCATTTTGTCTTTGGAGAAATTATATCACAATTTTTCAGTCCATATAATCTATAAAGCAAAAGCTTTTAAAAAGATAACACTGCAAAACTTTGGGACAGCAAATTATCATAGCCTTTGAGTAACAATCCTCATGGCCAACATTTCTCCAACACATAATTGGGGTAACATTAACTAGATCTTTCAAGCACAGTCTTTGGCCAGCATTCTTTGAGAGACTAATCAATTACTACTTCAGTAACAATCTATAAGGATCGTTATTAAGGGGAACATTGACACAATCCCATAGACTCGACATGGGCATTCTATTACACTAGACTGGCACGAAAAAAAAAAAAAAACACAACGTATGAGGAACAATAGTGGGAACAACAACAGCAAAATCTATTTGGCACAATTTTTGATCGATTACTTATACACTGTTTGGGGAAACAAAACTTTTAAGCTAACATCCATTTATTCTTTGAAGCACACACTGGGGTAACAGCTATATAATCACTGTAACCATCTTTACAATCTTTGTGCATAAATTATTAAAGCAATATCTGTACAGTCCTTCAGGAACAATACCTTTGGCACAGTCGTTTGGGGAACATTGATCATTTTAGGGTTTATATTAATGCTGTCTTTAAACAACAATTATTATAATCCTGCAAGCACAATTTTTAAAGTTACCACAAAATGTGAAAGTACGCCAGACGGGAAAGCAGCTGCCACATTAATTATGTCATGATCATGGTCGAAAAAAAAAAACATAAAGTCGTGCAATAATAAAACAAGATACTTTTAAAAAATTGGATATTTTAATTTGTTGGTGTGAGAAACACAAAGTACAGATGAGGTACACACAAAATGTCCAGAGGAGTGATCCTGTTTATTGTTATTTAGAAATATACGTCCAACAGTAACTGGCAGGCGAACGTGAAAGCTCAGGTTTTACTTCTAGAGGTTTACTGAGACAAGATAGGGGAAAAAAACCAACAGAAGAGTTTAATAAAATTCATGTTTAATGAATATTGTAGACTTTTTTAAATTTGATGAAATAAACAAATAAATAAATAATTGAAATGAATTAATGCAGGTTGTGGTAGAGGCAAAAATGTAAAATTTCACCCCAGTGACCCCAGCACTGTACCTGGGGCCAAACTCGTATAATCTTTGAAACAATCTTTTCATTCATTGTCTCTTCGTCAGTACTATATTTCAGGCCACATTAATACAATATTTGTGGTCAAACTGAATGAATGTTGCCCTAAAATTGTGTGTTGTGATATTATAATGACATATTATTGAGAGTCTTCTGAAGGCAAATTAAATATGTTTAATGCATTTGCAATTGTTTTATTAAAGATTGGTCTGAACTTTAGTGTTACCTTAAACCATTTGCTTCAAATATTGTGCTGCTGTGGACACCACATATTATGTTAGAGGTTGTGGGAAAAATGCACTTGACGGCTTGTCAGTGTTGCCCTGATGAATGTTTCCCAATGATTATATCAGTGTTACCCCAAAGATTGTTCCACAAAGCTCAAAGAATGTCAGTGTTACCCCATTGATTGTTCCCTGAGAGCCTGAACTGATTGTCCTAAAGATGTGCTTCAGTGATTGGATCGATGTGAAATTGAAAACCGTGTTGCTTGCCCAAATGTATCAATATGTCAGAGAGATTTTGTTAAAGCTACCTAAGTGACTGTTTCATGAAGTTTGTGTCTAATGTTGTAGAACATAAATGAACAGTCTCTTACTTTAGCATGTTCACTAAATCTGGAATGATTGTGTTATTATAGTATTATTATATTATTATGTTTTCACATTTAGTAACGAGCATGGATAGCATGGGTGTTGTTACTAAATTCAGTGTATATGTAGTGATTTTGATTAAGACCATAAATTACCATAATTTGCTTACTAAAGTTACATTGCCTTAGTCTGACTAAGACTATAATATAATAATTAATAATTTTAGTATATATATATATATATATATATATATATAGCAATATAACTGCAAATCAGAAAAAGTTGGGAAAGTCTGGATATTGCATATAAAACACAGTGTTAGGAATAAAGTCAATAATTACGTGATTTCAGGTGATTGTAATCATGATTTGGCAGCATTCAGGAAGGGATGAGTCTTTGATGAGCAGAGATAGCCAGATGAATTATTATATCCCAACAGGGAAACATGGTGGTGGCAACATCGTGCTATAGGGGTGTTTTTCAGCTGCAAGGACGGGACAACTGGGTGCAATTGAAGGCAAGATGAATGCGGCCAAGTACAGACATATCCTGGAAGAAAACTTTATTCAGAGTGCTCAGGATCTCAGACTGGACTGAAGGTTCACCTTCCAACAAAACAATGACCCAAAGCACACAGCTAAAATAACAAAGGGGTGGCTTTGGAACAACTCTGTGACCATCCTTGAATGGCCCAGCCAGAGCTCTGACCTAACCCAATTGAGCATCTCTGGAGAGACCTAAAAATGGCTGTCTACCAATATTCACCATCCAACCTGACGGAACTGCAGACGATCTGCAAGGAAGAATAGCAGAGAATATTCAAATTAGGGTGTGAAAAACTGAAACTGTCGCATCATTCTCAAGAAGCTTCATGGCTGTACTAGCTCAAAAGGGTGCTTCTACTAAATACTCAGTAAGGGTCTGAATACTTATGACCATGTGAGATTTTTCTTTTTTAATAATTTTGCAAAATTTACGTCTCGTTTTTCCTGTCAAGATGGGATGCTAAGTATACAATAATGAGAAATTAAATGAACTTTTTTGATTTCAGCAAATGGCTGCAATGAAACAAATATTGATACATTTAAAGGGGTCTAAATACTTTCCGTACCCTTTGTATAAAACTCATAATTGTGAATAGCTAAACAGAAGGATGAAATTAATGTTTAATATAAATAATTACTGCATTATGTTGTATGTTGTAAGTATGATGCTCTAGTGCAAGTTATTCCATGCACTTGTCGTTCCAGTAAATCAAAACAGAATGAGACGTTTTAAACACAACCTTAATAGTTGCTAAAGTTATCTTAAAGCCATAATGTCTGTGTTCTAGTACAAAGCCCCCACACAGGACAGTATTCATGCCACAGTATGAAAGTGTCAAACTAACCCCTCCGGACAAAACATTAGCTTGTTATACAGAATATCTTTGAAAATTCTTAACACTGCTTACTATCCCTGAGCCTCCCATGGCATCTAACTTCTGTACTGTTGTTTTATTTTTTCCCAGCTTTAACAATCTGAAGGTGTTAGTCTAGATCCTGGCACAACTTTCAACAGTCTGGCTAGTTTCTAATTAGAGCATTTTTTTGAGAATGCTAATGACTTCCAAAGGCTAGTCATCAGAATACAGAAATGTATAATAAGTGGAGAGGAGCTGCTCTCAGTTTGGCAAAAGGGATTCTGCATTAGTCTTACTCTTTTTGTTTTAAAGTGTACGCTTGGAGATGGTAACCGTGTGGAAGGCAGTGATACGAATGTTATTAGCTTGCCCAAATAAAAACATGTCTGTTCAGAGAATGAAGTTTGCAGTTGATGTTATGCTGGTTGCCACATATATGTAATATATTAAGAAAGTCCAATTGATAGTCACTTGGTGTTAAAACATGATTATTCATAATTAAATGTAAAGCAGATTTTTTTCTTCATTTAACCTCACTGATTTGTAACAATGTCATAGGGGGTTCTAAAACTTGGAATTCACATGGCTCAAGCGAACATGTACATGGAATAGGCACTAGTTGGCTAAAGGTTGCCGCAGAGTTGATCCCCCCCTTTCTCTGACACAGCCAGTCTTGCATCTGTGGTGCCGACATGTCTGCAAACTACTGGGCTACTGGCTGGGCTCTTGGTCAAGGACCCACCAGTGGTAGTATTTGAACCCCGAACCTGCTGTGACTTGAGAAATCTTTTCAGGATGAATGGGAAAAAAATCTCACTGACACAATCCAAAATCTTATAGTCAGCTTTCCCAAAAGAATGAAAGCTCTTGTAGCTACAAAGGTGAGCTCTTTCTAATGGACAACTGAATAGTTGAGTAAGTGATTTTGGACCCTCCTTTGTATGGGTTTGCTCATTCCTGTGTGACTAAACCCCCAGCACAATTTGACACATAACTTAAGCCTAGCACAGTTACTTTGTTTAATGAATACTGGAGTGAATATGACTGTATCACTTTAGTACTGACTGTTGTATTGTCAAAAAAACAATAACATGTGCAGCAGTGATAAATGTTTGTCTTAGTGTGCACTATATATATATGTATGTATGTATATATATGTGTGTAAATATATATATATATATGTGTGTAAATATATAATAATCACATTGACTAGTTTGTATTTTTCTTATTTGTTTATGCCAAAAGCAAACAACAAAAAGTGTAATACACTATAAACAAGATATTGAATGTTTCTAACATGTTAATATGAAAGACACAGTTCCTGCAAAAAGTATACCAGAAGCCACACCTGTATTCATGTAATATGTTCAGTAAATTCAATCCACCCCTTTTTTCAGTCTGTTTATGTCTCTTTGGATAATCAAGTAGCTGTAGGAATCAGGTATTTGTCTGATTATTACTGTGTAGAAAAATATATTCCTTGTCATACAAACTGTGGTAACATTTAGCTTCCGTGCAGTCTGGCAGCAGGAGGGTAAAAAGAGCTCACTACAGAAGAATATAGGGATTTCACTTTAACAGTGAGCCTTGACTTAATGTCTTTCTCTTTTTTCTATCTGTCTCTATCCATTTTCTATCTGCCTATTTTTTGTTAGGCAGATTGGGAACAAACATTAAGGATCTTGAAGTTTGGTGATGCACAATGCCCAGAACAGTTACTTCCTCTTTTATCCTATTTTCTTCTCCTTCAGTTTTCTTTTATTGTTTATTTTGCTCCATTCCTGGCTGCCAGGATTGTCAACTTCACTACAATTCCCTTTGGCATGCTAAAGTGTGTGCTTATAGGTAAAACATAGCTGTTTAAAGGCTTTTTTTTTATCCCTAGGTGGCACTTCCTAAACGGACCTGTCCTTTTTTTGCACTTCCTGTAGGCTGAGCTTCAGAAGATGAAGCAGCAGGCCCAGGAGACCAGGCAGTTCATTGACAGTCAGGAGGTGGAGGAGCGCAAGTTGCTGAAGATCATAGCAGACGCTGACACCGAGAGAGTGCGCCAGAAGAAGGAACTGGATCAGGTAAGGCAGAAGTGTTTGTGTGTGTATGACTTGGCCATTAGCTCTACTTGAAGAATGAAAAAGACTTCAGCTTGGGCGCGTTCCAAAGTCATTAGATCCTGAGTCAATATGAGGCCCAATTGCCACAACTTCTCCTTTGTAAAAGAGAAAACCACTTCAGACCTACTGCTTAAGCTCATGTTAGATGGAAAGAGAGAGTGAGAGAAGAAAGAGACAGCAGGTGTGTGGGGTAGAAAAATTGGACCTGCCACTTTGAAAATTAAGCAAGGTGCTTGAGCTGTGGAGCATACAGATACGGTGACATCAGGTCAAGCCTAATAAAGTTTCACTGACAAAATCTGATTTAGTTGAAAGCTAATATGGCCCAGTCACATGAATTATTCCTAATATGTACCCGGGTCAAAAGGTATCGCAAACACACACATCTCTAATGGTTACAGTAGCAAGTCAATTGGCTTCTCTCTCTCTCTCTCTCTCTCTCTCTCTCTCTCTCTCTCTCTCTCTCTCTCTCTCTCACTCACTCACTCACTCACTCACTCACACACTGCCTTCAGAGTGTGCGTTCTTGAATTGCAAGCCTTCAAACACTTTCACCTTTTTCACATTTTGTTACGTTAAGGGTTTTGTGCTATAAGAAGAGTTTCCCCTTCATCAATTTGTAATACCCCATAAGTAGAAAAAAAAACATAATGGGGTTTTTTTTATGTTTTTTGCAAGTTTATTAAAAAAGAAAAACTAAAACTTCCCATGGACAATAATATTCAGACTCTTTGGCTCTGGGGTCCTCCAATCTTTAGAATGTGTATACAACCTTGAGTCTACCTGTGGTAAATTCAGTTGATTTGACCTGATTTGAAAAGACACAGACCTGTCTCTATAAGGTCTTGCAGCTAACAATGCATATCAGAGCAAAAGCCAAGTCATAAGAAGAGCTCAGTGCCTGCTGCACTGAAAGTTCACCAACTGTTGGACAAGGGCCTTGGTAGGAGAGGTGACCAAGAACCCAACTGTCATTCTGGTTAAGCTTCAAAGCTCCTGTGTCAAGAAGGAAGTGTCACTTGTGTGGTGGTGGTTTGTTGGTGTGTGTTTTGCAGGTATGAGTGGAACAGACACAGCAGTGCTGCTGGAGTTTTTAAACAGTGTCCATTCACTCTACACTCTATTAGACATATCTACCATATTGCTTCACCTTGTACTGGTGTCTCGACAGTTTTGGATGGTGGAATATTATTACCCAGCAGTGAAACTGACGTGTCTAACACACCACCTCCATATCAGTGTCACTTCATTGAAGAATGATAATCCACCCTAAACATTAGATAAAAGAGGAAAGGGGGCTAACAAAGTATGTAGAGAAACAATTGCAATTCATATAATAAAATGTCTGTAATTGTAGAACTAAAAAATGTCTCTGTATGGTAAGTGAAACCGATCAAATAAAATGAGCGTAGGAAGAAGGTGTACCTAAAGTGAGTGTATACAGTATATCAGTGATGTTATTATAATACTGTGACTTTTCGTGACTTTGCTCATATATTGGTTTGGTGATTACGACCCAAGTTGTACACTGTATGGCCACAATTATGTAGATGCTTTAGATCTTTTGGCCACACTCACTCCTAAATCCTCAGGTAAATATAATATTTAGAAAATAGTCATGGATTCTCCATAGACAAATAGCAGAAGCAAAATAGGTCATATTAAACACCTCATTTACTTTCAGTATGACTCTTTCAAAGGTTTCCACCTGGCCTTAAAGTCAGTTCATCAACTTTCTGCTCTACCCAATAAAAACGAAGCCAATAAAGAAAGTTAGCCAGCTTTGACAGAGAAATTGGCTGGCTTGCACATAGCTCTGATGTTTCTCCAAAAGACACCTTTGAGATGATTTGGTAAGCTAACAGAACGTCACTACAACATCTGTGCTGTCAGCCATGTTCCAGTATCAAGTGGAAACCTTCTGAAAGAACGCTGTTATAGCACCAAATGGAGACAAGCTATATTTTTGGATAACATATTTGTGTCAACGAACTTTTGACTCTATAGTGCAGATTGTGTATAAATATTCTTTGCTCTCGTTAAGCATGTTTCTTCACATGCTAAATGCCAAGCACTTGATAAAACTGAATAATAATTTGTTCGCTGTTAAAAGGGATCGAATATAAAGGTTTATTTGTAAGGGTATGTTAAACTGCCGTATTCATGGGCTGTGAGGGCTGTGCAGATGCTGGATTGTGGCTGGCTCTGCGCTCTCAGCAGAGTTAGATATAGCTTTGTCAATTTCCACATATTCAGTGAGGTGTTGCTTTTTAATTTAGATGATTTATTATTGTGCCTTATGTTTTTCAAGTTCTTCGTCCACTGTTTACTTTTGTCATGTCATGAATACTGTAAAAAGCATGCATTTACTTCGAGGAACTAGAATGCTGAAGACATGGCTGTAACCCAAATAGCACTGCTCACTAGTTTTGCATTACAGTGTTTTCTCGCCACTTCGCGGTTCACCTTTCGTGGACTGGGTGCATCGGCGGTTTTCAAAAAAATTAATGGAAAAAATATATCGCGGATTTTCAGTTTTGTTTTGCAGAACTCAATCTGCACATGCGTAGTACGTGTGGCATAGTTACCGTATACATATACATGTATTTGATGAACTTTGACATTACTTTTACATAAAAAATATTAATTCTAACAGTAAAGGAATGTTATAAATCATAAAATATTACAATTTAGAGTAAAAAGCGTATTTTCCTAGCGGATGAATACGCACCAAAAATGATAAATAAGACTAGCGCATCGCCCACCTGAGTCGCTATTTGCCGACATGACAAGTTTTTGTCTGCGGTTTTGAGTTTGCTGTTTGTGAAAGTTTCATTATAGACTGAATTCCTTCAAGCCCTACGATGCCACCCAGACGTTCTGCAAGTTCTACGGCTAAAATAGTGTATAAATACTTAAGTAAATATAGCATACCTACTTTGCGGATTTTCGTTTATCACGGGTGGTCCTGGAACGTAACCAGTAAACGAGGGAACACTTTATATAGGAAGAGAATTTTGAGTGCACCTTGGAGCACAGGTGAAATCTACCACGTCCTCATCATGCTGACACACGTGGTCTGATAAATAAA
Organism: Parotocinclus haroldoi; assembly: GCA_034779995.1. NCBI lineage: Eukaryota > Metazoa > Chordata > Actinopteri > Siluriformes > Loricariidae > Parotocinclus > Parotocinclus haroldoi. The sequence goes on along the minus strand of JAUZST010000069.1, from coordinate 3,643 downwards.
CACACAGATTAAAGAAGGGATTGTACATTAATGTTAGTGTAAGCAGTGTGTTTTCATGTGTGGCTGGGTTTGTGGGTTTGAGTGCAGGTGTGGTCTATGATTTCAAACTTTGTGAAAACCAAAATTTGTGCCATTCTCAAAACTTTTGGTCACGACCGTACATCACTACAAATTTATAGAGAACAGAATTGTTGAGGGTAGTAGCTTATTTTGGACACTTACATGTCTCACCATCCAGCACAATTTTAACACGTGCCTGGCACACAAGATAAGAGCTTCTAATGAAATCAATGCCAGAATGAATTCATCTGCATCATTCTGGTAAACATTACTCCTTGGCAATTTGGTTATTCTGTTGATACTCATATTATGTACTTCATGAAAGTATTGTTTTTTTTATTTAAATGAAACAACACTTATTTTGAGTCAATTACAAGCAAGCAAGATTACGCAACAGATAAGTTTATAATAATAGTGGATGATATGGATAATAATAAATAATAATAATACTTTTGTTAAGGTTCTTACATTTTCCCTTGCAGGGCTGCCTCGCTGATTGCTGTTACAGAGCAATCGGTGAGGCGGTTTATAACCAGTGTCTAGTTAATGACCTGATGACAAACACCTGAGTTTCCCTCTACTTAAGCGGGAGTTCTAGCAGTGTTCGTGGGTTGTTTCACTTTACCGTGCACCCGACCACAGGTGCGCATGCGCTCAGGCGCGCTTTGACATGCTGGACGTTTGCTCGCTTAGTTTGTTGGCTAGTTGGTAACGTCCTGGGGCTTTTCGTGCCGACGGACAGGTACGGGGGAAACCCCTGAAGTATTTAGCGTTTGAGGGACACTTTTAGGCGTTTCTGTTTCATTCTCAGGTGTGCTCTGGCTCGGTTTATACGTGCGCCCCTCGCATGTCTGAGCCCACGCCCTCTCTGTTCTCGGCCACTATTTAGCCTGACTCCCCACTTCTTTGTTGAGCCTTGCTCTAGTTGGCTGCCTTCTCAGTTTGAGACACGCCCCGGCTAGAGCCACCACCCGGCTGCGCTCTTTAAATAGACGCGCCCCGGCATGGCTTTTCACGCTAAAGGAGCGCTCGAGCTCACACTCGTTCCCCGGCGCTTCGGAGCCTACACGATCGATCTGCGCTCGTGCCATACGCGTGTTTGAGCTCACGCTTGCCCCCTGGTGCTTTGGCGCCTTTCATGATTGATTCGCGCTGCACGCGCGTTTGAGCTTGCACTCGCCCTCTGGCACTCCGGCGCCTTCACCCCAGTAGGCTGCCTGCTCCCAATGAGACGCGCCCCGGCTTGATTTCTGCCACCTGGCTGCACGTGTGGACTTCGCTGCTTCCTTCCCCTGATAGCAGCTGATGGCGCGGAGTCGCGGCTGGTAGGGGCTGCACCCCGGACCTGTGGCTCGTGAAGCTTGCATCATGGATCCGCGGCCGGAGGAGTTACCTCTGGACCCCTGGCCGCTATAAGCCGCTATAGGGTCGCTATGGGCACTGAACCCCATATTCGGTTGTATATGGCAGCCCCCTGGTGTTCATCGCGATTTACTCCCACCTGGGATGCAACTCGGCGGCGTGCCTTTTCCCCCTTTTTTTCATGTTAGAGAGCCTTTCGTTCCTTTATTCCCCTTTTCAGTATGGTTATATATTATTTCCCCATTATTATTATTTCTCGGTCCCACATTCTTGTGTCCTAACTGTCATGAACGTTGAAGGAGTCGGAGGCAAACGCGACGTGCGGGACAACCAGGTTTATTGAAACTAAATAAACAGAACTTAAAACAGAACTAAACACAACGAAACAACAGGCGGGCAGCATCAAAGACTGGAAACAACAATGAAGGTTACCTCACCTGTGTCGAAAAAAACAAAAACAAAATCCAAATCATAAAGTGTAACAAAGAAAGCTTCGCACCGCACTCGCTGATACGGGACAGGTGCGCACAATCAAGGAACGTCTGCGCAATCGTCAGGTCGTTCCATTGGCTTTGAAAACAGTTTATTGTATTTAAATTTGGAAGCTGAAGTCATTAATGAGCAAGCTGATAGTTTCAATGAGCGAATCCATCCCCCTTACAAACAAGGATTTAGATATGCTGGAAAGGCAGAGAAAGTAAATCCAGTAGTACAGTTAAATTCAGTACAGTAACGAAACTTCCTGGGCTCTTAATTTATACCATCAGAAATGTTAAGGGAGAGTTACACAGCATCAGTTCTATCTTTTCTTTTTTTTCCTTATTTTCTTTGCACCACTCATAAAGACATTGTTTATTCATGTCCAGCTTTTATCCCAGTAAAGCTGCTAATATTCTATAACCATCACTTTACATTTTAGGTTGACAATATTAACATTAATATCTTTTATTTCCAAATTTACAATCACTAGTCAAGTAACAGAAATGATATCATAGACTTTTGTTAACGCTAGGATCTAATTCTAGTTTACTGCTGGTAGAGTAGTGTATCTTATTAATAGCCTGCCTTATAAACCAGGTACATTTTATTTGCTAAATCAAAATAATCTTTCTTTTTAATAAACTGAAACATATTCATTGATATATTTGTGTTTATTGTCTGTATAATAAAAAAGTTATTGGGAGATTATGTTCCCCAACTATTATTACTGAAGGGCAAAGTTTGGTCATGATGTTTTAGCACCCGGTTGCCTGATAGAATGAAAATATTGTCATATTTTGATAAACACATCATATTTTCAAACACAACAAAAAGTCGCCAAATTATTGTACCAGTATATAATTTGATTGTTTTACTTTTTGGCTTCATTCAAACTATAAACTAAACTCAAACCAATCCTGTTAACTATAAACAGATCAAGTGCAGTACCTTGCTCCTCACCTCTTGAGAAAGCCTTTCTTTTCTATAATAGTACCTGTCTTTTTTCGCATTATGGACTGTGATAAAGTTAGAGTTATGAAAGTGGTGCAGCATCTCAGAGTGCTGATGCAGGTTTTTGATAAGGTCAATAGTGGGTGGCCATATCTTGAGGGCATGTTGCTAAAACAGCCTATGCTGACGTTGGCTTCTTGTTCAGACTATCTTTGCCACTGAGTCACTCAAATTTTATCAGACTGCTGTATGCTTGGCCATTTTAGTTAGTCCTATGCCCTATATATCTATTCTAAAGCATCTCAATAAGAGACTAAGGCAAATGTCATTCATACTTACTTTATACAACACTGTGTGTTCCAGTGGGATGACTTTTTAAACTTTTCAGGTGCTTTAAGTAAAAAAGTTTCAGAATGATCAGATTTCTAAACTGATAATAGTACTGCTCAATAGCTGATAATGGTGATATGAAGTGTAATTATAGTCAATCTGCTTAGCACATTCCACTAACAATAAAGTGGTAATTGCAGTAATAATAAAAAGAATGTTTATTTATGCTGATATAATCACTTGGGAACATAACATTTCTCTACAATATAGAGCTACATTGACATGGTATTTAAAATGTTACTATGCCAATTTTTTTGGCAAAAAAATGAATAACTTCACAAAAATTGTGAAGAATGTTTAAGTAAAAAGTGTGGTACTGTGGTAGCCTAGCGGTTAAGGTACTGGACTCTGGACCAGAAGGTCCAGGGTTCAAATCCCACCTCTACCAAGCTGCCACAGT
>JAUZST010000068.1:0-16331 GCA_034779995.1 Parotocinclus haroldoi | reverse complement strand
CATCTTCTCAACGAGAAGCCTTGGCTCGGGGGAGCCTACCTGTCCAGATGGAACTTTTGCTGCTGGATACGTGATGGGCGCTTGGAAGAACTGGCAGATCATGTGTATGGCGCAACTGTCCGTTGAGGAAATTGAGGATGTATTCTTATTCTGAACCATGATTACGGGGTTTCTGCTGATTGGATTAGGCGTTGCTCTGGTTTATCGCAAAAATAAAAAAGTTGGATCAGCTGTTCCAAGCCCCTTACCACTGTTTAACATGATCGAGGGTGTGGGAAGAGCCATAGGCACTCAGACTGTGACTTTTACTCACGGAATGGATTCAATCTGAGCTGGTCTCTCATCATGTCATGGCTTATGTGCTGAGAAGTTTTTTGTGCTTACAAACTGTACTTCTCGAAGGACAGTATGTGGGCGGGGCTTTTTTAATCTCCAATGTTTCCCGATGTTTGCCACGTTCTAGTTTTCCTTAGTTACGTCTTCCTGTCTTGTCTCTTCACCCCACTCCTTGTTACATTGTATGTTCAGACGGGTTGATGGTTCCAATTTCACCTGTATAAAAAGACATCTGTCCACAAACTCAGTTAATCAGTATCTAACCTCTCCAACATGGGCAAGATCAAAGAGCTTTTTAAGGATGTCAGGGACAAGATCATGGACCTGCATAAGGCTAGAATGGGCTTCAAAACCATAAGTAAACAAGAAAATTGAAGAAATACAAAATGACTGTCAGTCGACTTTGATCTGGGACTCCATGAAAAATCTCACCTCATGGGATATCCTTGATCATGAGGAAGGTGAGAAATCAGCCTAAAACTACACAGGCCTAACTTGTTAATGATCTTTAGGCAGCTGCACCAAGAAAACCATTGGTAACATTGGTAATGGATTAAAATTCTGCTCAAGAAAGCCCATGTGCAGGCCCGTTAGGTCATGTGCAGTTTGCCAATGAACACCTGGATGATTCTGAGAGTGATAACATAAAGTCAAAGCAACAAAGGAGTGGCTTAAAAAGAAGCACATTAAGGTCGTAGAGTGGCCTAGCCAGGCTCCAGTCCTTAATCCCATAGAAAACTTATGGAAGGAGCTGAAGGTCTGAGTTGCTAAAAAGTGACAACCTCAAAATCTTAATGATTTATAGATCAAAGAGGAGTGGACCAAAATTCCTTGTGACTTGTACAAAAATCATCGGACTATTGTGCTTGCCAACAAGGGTTTTGCCACCAAGCATTAAGTCTTGTTTGCTAGAAGGATCAAATACTTATTTCTCTTTGCAAAATTCAAATAAATATATATTTTATACAGTGTAATTTTCTAGATTTTCTTCTGGATTAGATATTCCATCTCTCACTGTTAAAATAAGCCTACCCTTAAGATTATAGACTGTTCATATCAAAATCAGCAAGGGATCAAATAATTATTTTCTCCACTATATATATATATATATATATATATATATATATATATATATATATATACACTATTATTTACACAGTACATTTTATTTATTGGAATATAATATGGTAGTGTATGCCCTACACTGTACTGATTACATTACCACATTACATGAAACAAAAAGGAGTGTAGGTGTAGGTCAAATGATTAGTTTCTGCCAAAGGTAAAATGTTTGCAAACGAGAAAAGTAAAGAAGGCCAGCTGCTCAAGGACATGTTTGTTTAAAATTAATGATAAGATGTATATCGACGCAATTTTTCCTACATGAAGAAAGCTGCATCTTCCCTCTAAGCATGCTATCGTGTTGATCAAGTGCACAATCTCATTACCCATCTAATACAATAACTGCTGTGTCGTTCTGGAGGGGCAACGGCAAAACCAGATTAGTTATATTACTTTATTATGCACTGCATGCCACAGCTCAAATTGGACAATTGCATTAGACAAAAGGTGAGATCACAGAGAGGAATGCTTTGCCCACTTCAGAATCATTTAATTGAATCCATGTAATTAGCAGGGACAGATTTGTTACACCTAGCATCACACTTTATAAACTTATTCCCCTCAAGAGAACGCTTTGTCTGGGGAAGATGGCTATGGCAGTGGTCATGACAAAAGGGACTTCTGTCATGGACTAAATTAATGCAAGGAGAAGAGGTTAATGACACTGTTGTACTGTTCCGTAGCTTGTTTTGATTTGTGCTACTTGGCTATCCACATAAGTTAACTGAGGTAACTGAGGCACTGAACTCATCATGGTCTATCTCATTTAGGACCACTTTGTCGAGACAAAATGTTTGGTAGCTTCTGTTGCACCGTAGGTGTCAACTGGCAAGATTCCTGTATCCACAGCACCACAGGTATATAATAAGAAGGAAATGCAATAATAAATCAGGGGGTCACAGTTAGGTAGGGGACAGTTAAGTTTAATTACACTGTAAATATAATCTCTTCCTGACCTTGAAAAAATTATCAGTACTGTTCTGTCTCTTGAATTGAAATATAGGCCTTAATACATATTTATGGTACTGAACAGGTTTATTTGAAGTCAGTTTATTTACTTTTATTTTAAATATGTGCAATAGCGCGATATATTTCAAATATGTTCCATAAGTCAAAAAACATGCATATCTCCACGTTTAGACCACTGACATTAAATATAGCAAGTGTCACTGGCAGCAGTAGCTATAGTAGCATAGCTAGAAAGAGAGTAACCAGAAAGTAACACAGCCAAGAGGGATCACATGAGCATCAGCAACCCACTTACCCATCAACCTGAGTGATCAGAGAACCTGAGTAAATAATGTATTAAAGTAAAGTATGTTTTAGCTTGAATGCTAAATCCCACCATTTTTCCTCTTTTTTTAAACTGAAATAGCATTGTGATTTAGTCTGCAAGCCACAGATTTGCAATAATTATGGGGTTTCTATGGCCAATCTAAATTATATTATTGTGTCATGCTGAAACAGCAGTGCCTTCGAAAACTTCCAAAACAATGCTGGAAAACAACACTGGATAGGCACCAAAGAGCTTGCATAGGAAGGTGCAGTGGAGTACACTGGAGGAGGGACAGTAATGCACTGAACATAAACCTAGAAGGTACTTTTGTAAAATCAGGGAGAGGAAGAAAAACAAAAGAAAATGGGTGCTATTATGACCAGAGGAGGAGCAGCACAGCAGTTGTTTCACTGATGCGATGGCAGGTCATAGCGACAGATGTTCCCAACATATGTGGAAAATTAATTACCCACTAGTAAACAAAATCTGTAACACAGGGACTCATTTTGTCAAAATGTATTTAGTTTCACTGTTATTAGTAACATAATTTATCATAATCAGCCAAACACACTCAAATGTAAGCTCTCACTAATCAGCTTGTGGAAAAAGACTTCATGAGGCCTGAAGGATGCTTCTCTGATAGAGCTGATCATTAACCTGCACTCTGTGAAAGCTCTTGATTCAGAATTGGAAGAAGCTTGGAGTTCCAGGCCAGATTTTCCCCTTTTGATGGCTGGAATAGCAGAAATGTTTTAATAAAAAAGAAACTCTGAAACAACTATTAAAACTTCACTAGTGAAGTTAGGAAGAATGTTAGAAAGACCAAAAGCATATGAGTAGTTAAGTGTGGCACCTCGTTATCAAAACCATGGTGTGGATTGAGGACAACAAAGTGTTTATTTATTTAGCAGATTTCTTAATGTCATTACATTTGAATGTGTAATGTGATCAAGAGAGCCCCAATTCAATAGCTAGAATGGAGACATCTATTAACCGTGTAAGCTAAATCTCAAGAAGCTTAAATAAAAATCAATTCATAAATAAGGAATGACATTGTCCTCACAAACAAGGCAGAAAATTGCAGCTGGTATTTTGAATTCTCCCAGCCTCAAAGAATATTGATTTTTGCACCATGTATTTACACCCTAAAAGTAAATAAATAAATATATATTTTATTTATCATAAATCCCAAATATTTGTTATTTTGGCCATGTGGACGCTATTCCTTTTAATTAATGTAATATATAATAATAAAATACTGTATATTGACTTGTTTGAATTGCATGCATTAAATTAATTTAATAATTGTTTGATTCTTGATTTTACAAGTCTTGATTTAACACATTATTGTAAAGGTGTTGCTAATCAATATCAGTATACAATGAACCATTGACTACATCAAATCATTGTCATTACTGGTCATTAAGGTGGATGACTTATTTTCTTTAATAATGACTGGCAGGCTGATTATGATGTCTCCTGGATTTAGGATTTATTCTTGCTGCACAATTCTTTTCTTAACTTGAAATTTGTGGACATCAGTTCTGCTCTCGTGTAAATCTCTAGTAAAGTGTAACTAAAATCTGGGAAATGAAGTGGTTAGCTAAAATGAGCTAAGCTCCAAGGCTGTGACTAAAGTTGGATGTGATTGCATCAGGGGTGAAAACATTTATTATTTTATTACATCCATGGCATATTGATTTCCTGTCATGATAGCCTGTCAGTAGGAGTCAGGCACCCCTTAAATGAAAAAAAAATCACCAGTGCCCAAAGCATTTAAAATTTAATAATGACAAGCTGCCACACTGCAGAGAACTGAGGTTTTAAGTCATGGGATATAGTTTAGAAAATTTACTGTACATAATTAGTTTAAATCAGCAAATCCAAAAAAATTACAGCTGCTAATTGTTTTCAGTACAAAATGGCAAAGTTTATATATTAGCAGTATATAGCAGTATTAAGCATTGCTATATGATTACTAGTAATACTAGTGTATTACTGTATGTACATTTACATATATGTACATTTTACTAGCCATGGCTTAATATGGCACTACATTTGTTTATGTAAAATCTACTTATACACAGAGATTGAATATACTTGAATAAGGGTGCTGAAAAGTAATTTTTACTGAAGAATTTCTAAATTCACTGATGATTGTAGCATGTACATGTTCATTATTGAATTAATGTTTAATATATGGTCTGTTAAACTTACTAGCATTTTTTGCAAGAAAAAAACTTTCCTCTTAAACCATTTTTTTCAGTGTACCCAGTAAATCAGATATTCCCATTTTCTTTCTTTTACTCCTGGATTTTGGATAGTGGGGAGTAAAAATATTTTTTAAATATATAAAGAACAATAGTCATAAAGACCATTATAAATCCTACTCTTGGAGTGAGCTTTGCGAATTTAGCTTATAACAAACTATTTTGCTAATTAATTGATTTAAAAAAACTCACTATTATCTCCATATCTTACAATATTAACATAGGGAATCTATAGCATTTGCCTTGTGAATTTCTTTTTAGAAAAGAAAGTGTTGACTGCCAAATAAATGTGTGATCAGAAGCATGTTACCACTTCTCCCTGACACTCTGTGAAAACTGTGCCCACCATCTGCAAGGATCATCCAAAACCACAATTCTGTGGCCTACACTGTCACTGTTGTATAATTGGATATTGTAGAAGCATTATAATGGTCCAGCGTGACAGTGAGAAGAAATAACCTTAAACATTAGGGGGGAAAAACATTTAACAACTAGTCAAAAGGGACTAACAATCTTCAGGAAGCCTGACTGATGATATTCACAAATATGTCATAGATTAATCATAACATAGCAAATATGTACATACCTAAGAAATATGTACAGATATAGAATTGGATATACATGTTTGGTCAGTAGTTTGGTTTGATTGGGTACAGAATATGAATGTGTTGGTTTCGTTGTTTAAAGCGAATGTAAAATAGTTTCATCTGATTGATTTAACTGTTTTTATACTAATACTAATAGATGAAGACAGTGGTATGCTGGAATCAAAAGAAAGAGGCATCAGGCATATTGTTAAAAAGTGAATGGAACAACGTTCTGGAATGAAAGTCAGGGTATCGATAATCAATTGGAACACAGCAGTGATTGAAAAACTGTCTGCCTGTGCAGTTTTGCTAAGTTAAAAAACAGCTCCAAATATAATGATAAGAAAAAGGGGGAAAAAGACAGTTAACATGGGAGGTCAGCAGTAGGACAAATGTAAGATGCCTTTTGTTAGCTTATCTGACTAGATGCTTGTGTCACCAGGTATTGGGAACAGCCAAATGCAGCAATTAAGAGCAATACACCCAAATGTCATTAATACAATTACTGACCAAAGGCACATTGAAAATTAAAAGAGCCCTGTCTGCTAACGTCCTTATTCAAACCTGCAGCAAATGCAATTGTGATAAATTATGTAGATTCTATTTAGTCCTAACCTTGGGTTATGATTTACACATTACTAAATTGTTTAACTAAATAATAAATGCAATAGTCCTAACAAAAATTCAATGGAGGAGACCAAACTGATCTAATGTTTTTAAACATGGTACATTTAGGAAATAAGGCTATTTAGTGGTGGTGGACAGTTTCATCATTATTTGTAATGCGTTTGAAACATGACTACATATTATTTTATATTATAGAAATTATTGTTGGATAATGGCATGACCAAGAGCTAAAAGCAAAGTGACCACTAAATGTGTAAACCAAAGAAAAAAACATTATAATTATGTGACCATTTGCCGTCATTTGTCTTGCCATGTTCAATATATGCCATATTCTTCTTTTCTTCATCACTGATGTCAATTAGTTTGGACTAGTTTATATATATGTATATAAATTTTTAGTCCAATCGTTGGGGTCTTTACTGCTGCCCAACCCTGGCATCAATCACACTGATAAGTCCCTGAATGCTGATCTATTGCCTGGAAAAAAACAAAGGGAGAGATATCTACGTCACTGTTCTGCTGCTCACTGTTCTATGCCTAACTTAAAAATATCCCATGCAGTTTTGGCAGAAGTACACGACTGCCAAGAAAGAGGTGAAGGGGAGAGAGGATGGAGCAGTCCAACAGGGTTTTGGTAAAGGGGGTTTGGCAGGTGGGGAACAGGATAGCAAATGGTACTTGAGGGATTAGAAGGGTTGGTAAAGGTCATCTAAGTTTGTTCCTTTTCATTTTTTTCTCCTTTTGCTTTAAAATAAGCACTATCCTGGCTATAGCCTGAAATTAACTCAACATATCACCCACTTATTGAACTTTTGATTTTTTTCAGTTAGATCACTGTCTTGTTTTCATTGACATGTGGTTTTAAATTGTGTTTGTTTGAAAGAAAGGTTATAAAAGACAGTACAACTATACCCCATAAGCAAACTAACTCACTCACTGGCTTTAGCTCCAAAAACATTTTTTAATAAAAGCAGTTAAAGTCTAAAGTCAATTTTGGCATGTGAAAAAATAATGGAGTAACAATAATGTTTTGCCTCCAGGGGCAGAAAACAGGAAGGATGAACACAAATGGTCTACAAATAAATCATAATAAGCTATGTGATTACAATACAATAATATTCACATATTCTGTAGCATCATGAATAATAGCATTAACAGTAGATAAATACTAGTAGTTAAAAGTAATCTGCTTGCAAAAGTCAGTGAGTCATCCCAACAAAGTAAAAGTTAGACGCTAATATGTTAGGTAATAACAAACCCATTCCCAATTTTTTTGTATTTGGTTAAATCACTGAGAAAATAATATTTAAGCTACTCTCTTCCTTAAATAGCTGTTTTACCTCATTTCATTTATACTTGCTCAATCGTTGCACTAATGCTATCACTAAGCTGAGCTGAGTTGACCTCAGCCTTACGAAGAGTCATAAACTGGTTCAGGTCATATAAGCAAGGCAGTTAATACTCTGTTGAAATTGACAATAACTGGATGTTGATGACCTGTCCATTTTATCAGTTCCAATTCTCATATAAGAAGCATGAGACTTTGGCAGCAGCAACTATAGCAGCATTAGAACCAGAAGGTAACACAGCTGAGAGGGATCACATGATCCCAGCAACCCCACCTCCGTATCAATCAGCAAACCTTTGGTCTTTTTTATTTGTTTAATTTGGTTTTTGATGTTGGGAAACTAATAATGATCAAAGCAAATGTAAGAAATGCTGTGTGTTTTTAAATATGTGTTTTTCTGATTTGCCTGCATACTATTCTATAAAGTATAACTTCCAGTCTTCCTAAATCCTAGCACACAACATATCATTTTCATGCTCATTATCCAGTTGCCAACAAAATCTGGGCTGGTACCTGAGTGCATGCATGATAAGTGACTGAGTCACCATTTGTGTAGTGTACATTGGCCAGTGACCTGATTTTCCCTGAGGCCAATCAATCAATGGGGCATGCAGTAAATTATCGACAATCAGTTATGTCAAGTGCACCGTCAAGTGACAATCAGTAACAAACAAAGAGCATAAAAGAAAACTCTCAGAGAACAATGGTATTATAAAACAAAGAATTAAGTAGTGAGTTTATTGAATGTTGCTTTTATTGTACTTATAGTATTTGGCTATGTATGTAATGTGATGCACTCCCTGTGTTCATGTGGGGTTACTTTGGGTAGTTCAGTTTCCAATTCATATTTGATTAATTGGTGTTTCTAAAAATCGAGTGTGTGTGTATGATTGTGTGACTGTGTGTGCCCTACAAAGGATTGGCACACCGTCCAGGGTTGTTCCAGCTTTACGGCCTGTGCTGCCAGTTAGGCATCAGCTCTCTCATGACCCTGTACAGGATTAAGTGGATATCATGACTAAGCACATACTGTAACTTCAAGGGCAAAGACTGTGTATGAGCTACAGAATTCCAAACATTTCTACAAAATATGATTCTGAAAAGGTACTACATCAGTTGTGTCATTACTGCTTCATCATACTGGTTTTTATTTTTCATCTATTTATCCCTGCTTGTCCTGGTCAAAGTTACAGGGGTCTTGATTGTGATTTATACTCTTGCATATTTTTTCGCCAGTCTGGAAAACAGAATTTACCAACTTTTGGAAAACTATACAGAAAACATTTTTTTATTGAAACATATCTATAGGAAGTATACTGCTAATAAGAATAGGGGATGCAAAATAAAATCTCCCATAATGAAACATCCCCTAATTTCTGTGAGCAGTGTATTGAAACAAAAAATACTTCATGTCACAACTTCCCCTCTGAATTTGATAACTTCATGAACCCATATCTCATAACAGTCACACACTTGGTCACGTACAGCTCTTACTAGCATTTGCTCTCCACATAATTGAATCAAGCACCATGAAACCCATAGCGTCAGCACTTTTCTCTCACTTACATGACCATTTCTACTGTCCTTCACTGTACCTTTGGAATGATAATGATGCAAATTACAGTTTGGCTATATTAATAGTCAAACCTCAAAAGCATAGAAAGGTAAAGGAGAGCAAGAGAAGGGAGGGTATGGGAGAAAAGGTGTCTGCCTTTTCACTGTTGTTAAGTGCTAACTTGGGATTTCCCGGGCCTATTGTTATGTCAGCCAGAACAGCAGCTATTCCATTGTGATGATAATGGATTCGGTGTTGTTGGCTTGGAGGTCATAGGGTCAACATAAACTCCTTAATGGACTGTGAAATAACTCTAACTGCATTAACCTCCCCAGCTCACATGGTGCTGCACCCGCTCTCCCTCCTGGAATCGCAGCCCTTTATGGGCATCGCACAATTGGATTGAATTTTAATTGGCGAGGCGTGCACCTGGCAGTGGCACTTCAGGCATTTTAATCACTGAGATAGGTACAACAGCAAGGGTATGTTATGCGTGCAGATAAAAACTGACAGTCTTTTCAAAGTGGTCTTCATTCAAATAAGACTAAGCATTTGTGTGTGCATGTTTATGATTCGACTTGTTTGTCCTCTTAATCCTTTGGCATATGAATCAGAGCTATGGCCTATAATTACACTTACTATGGCAGTAACCCACAATATTTAAAAAGAAAAACCATTGACCCCTGATGGGACATTGAGTATTTTAAAATTTAAACTACATGTACTAATGTAGAATTTAATGTTTTGGTGTCTTGCAGTACCAGACAACCTTCGCATTAGACCTGTGGAAACTCTGAAACATCTTCTAAAATAGCAACCAGGAACTCCCACCTAGTAGAATCACTGCACTAAAAACATCAACACCTCACCTCAGTTTTCAATGACCTTCGAAAGTTTCCTTGATTATAGTGGGTCGGGCCTGTTTTTTAGCATTAGCAGTTCAGGGGTGTTTATGTATGACAATTACAGTGATGAATGAAGGATTTCAAACTTTTTATAAAATAATTTTTAAAAAATTATTTTCTTGCTGCATGATCCATGCTCTCTTGAGATTCAGTTCACAGATATTTTGGTCATTGTCCTTCATTGCTAAATTACTAATGGCCAGCAATCCAGGCTCAGATGCAGCTAAACATCTGCTGATCTCTAATAAACATAAAAAATGTCTGATTTTCATTTCACAATAATAATTATATTTAGAATATTTCTATAATTGTTTGAGTTTTTGTCAGGTATTTTGTTTTTACTAGTAAAACTGCAGAATCCTGTTTTACTCTTACAAATACAGTGTATGTGCACCAAAGCCATAGTTTCTCAATTTAGATCTAATTTTAGATCTCATATTTTAATCTCTGTTAAACATAATTTTTAGGTGCAATTGGTTAGTAATGCAGGATTGTAAACTCAAATAATGATAAAATACTTATTAGTCATTACCAGCACCAAATGGATATGCTTCAAGTGAATTAATTTTACTTCCTCCCTTCCTTCCTTCAAAGAGTAAATTGAAAATTAATAAATAAAGAGCTGGACTTCCTAATGCATATTCCATGATAAAGAAAGAAACAGTAATTAATTTCAGTCAATAAATAACTGTTTGAAACATTGCTTCGGAAAAAAGACCAACAATTACCTTTCCATTTTCCATGCCAAATGGGCTGATGGGAGGAAACAGGGAATCAGGCCACGTAAATCAGTCTTAATTTTGCCTTCCCCATTAAAAAGTCGCCATTAAGACCTTCCTCGCCTCATTTCATCTTCCTCTTGTTTCACTTTTTCAATTTGTGTGAAAGGGGGAGTTCACTCATCATAAAATTTCACTTTGGCTGGTCTATCATTTGCATCTGAGCCAATAAATAGCAATTAGCATTAACAATTAAACCAGAGAGTGGAACCAATGTCTGCTCCCTTGGAAAGCTGATGAATGGCTAAGGAGTGGTTTCATTTTTTTAGAAAGGGGCATTACCTTCCATGGCTCTGCAGTAAAAGTTAGAGCTCAAAGAAATAGTGAAATGCTGATTTATTACATGCAGTACTCATGCTGTCTTTTGTTAGTAGCAGCAAATACAGTCTGGGGAGAATTACCCATAACATTGAATTGGAGTTGGAACATTGAGTTAGAAACAAGGAAATTGCAGTATAAAATAGTGACTTTTGCTGTGAGTTAGCTAAGGAAGACAAATGACTCTGTTTAGGCCCCCACAACACTCAAGCACAATTTTAATGTCATATTTTAGTGGTCCATTTTATTCACCCTCTGAGAAAGATCAAAGCAGAGCACAGGTTCTGGAGGCATTCACGATAATCATTACCTGCAGTCTCTGACCACTCTACTAATTTATTTCAGAGCTCAGTTTAAGTTTTATCTATGAATTGTCAATTTATAGAAATAAATGCTATTTATTTAATACTTAATAAATGGCTAGAAAATAAAAAGCTATTTGCCTCTGTCCCTCATATTTCTGTGTGGCTTTGGGTGAATATGAACTCATATTGTTTATACCTTATGAATCCATTTGGTTCCATTAATCATCTGCTAAAAGTGCTGACATAGCAGCATGGGTGCCCTGGCTAACAAAGCATGGACTAAGGACAGTGGCACCCAAAAGCAAAAAGAGGGCTCTGAAATTAGAGGAGAGTACTGGTAGTTTTCTTTTGTCCTTTTATTAACATCACAGCCCCATTAGAAGGCTCCTTGTTCACCTTCACTGGAGCAGCAAATGAAGAAGCTTCAGAGCGCCGGACTCCTACAGACTCACACGGCCATGGCCCAAACCAGCAACCACCCATGTTTTAACGCTTGTAAGAAACAGATGTTCCATCCCTGCCAAATCTCTCACTTTGATTTATTAGTCATTTGCTCAAAGCACAATGGAAATGCTTTGGGCCATTAATTAAATCCCACACAAAAATAAAAGCTTGGCTGTTACAAGCTCATTACTAGTAAATGAATTTGACACATCTTTACATCTAATAGAAGTTCACGATGAACTGTTTGGTCGTGGTGATTATTTGGTGGTGTATTAAAGGTGTTTAAGGTAGTTTTGGGGTGTTTTTTTTGCTTTGCTTACTAATCTGTGTTGCTTACTAGGACTAAGCATCATAGTAACATAGTATATGCTTAATTTTTTTTACAAATTTTAAAAGACAAACATTTTTAAGACAGGCAAACTTCAGACCAACTACTGTGATTTTATAGTGATATTAATTTTATATACAAGTGCATTCAGAGTAAAAATATATTTCATGCATGTAAACTAAGAAATGGGTAGCATCGCTGCCTCGCCGCAAGAAGGTCCCGGGATCAAACCCAGGAACATGTATATTAGGTTAATTGGTATCTCTCAAAACGTGGCCCTTAGTGTGTGACTGTGTGTGTGCCATACAATGTATTAGCGCCCTGTCTAGCGTTGTTCCCGCCCTTGCGGACAGACTTCCCAGATGGGCACCGACTGGCCCGTGACCCGTGGAAGATAAGGAATGGATGGATAAATAAGTGTTCATTTTTTACACAGTTGTGTGTAAACCCCTTCTAAAGATCCAGACAAGTCAAGTCAAATTTGTTTCTATAACTCTCTTCATATTGAAGCATTGTGTCACACACATTCTTACTAACTTCCTTTGCCTGTATCTCATTTACGTCCTCATTAATAACCCTATTTATTCATTTCACTCGCGCACACACATTGCTAAGTTCTAAGCGTTCGTTGCATGCCATTTATCACTATACTTACCATTGCCGACCCATTTTCGTCTCCCGTTTCCATCTGTAGCCTAACCCATTTGGATCCTGGAAGTTGTGTCTGTTTGGTATTTTGACCCTGGACTGTCTTCTGCCTGCTGTTTTTGTGCCTGCAATAAACTGCTCTCCAGAAAATTGCGTGTGCCTCCATCATTTTGTACGCCGTGTTCACATCAAAAGCTGTTTTCTCAAAGCTGCTTTTACAATATTACTGTTACTTTTTAGATTTTCTTTTGAAGCTATTTCCAAATTGATCAAGCCTTGGCTGACAGTTATAAGGAAAATAATCCCTAAATGTTATAAGGAAAAACCTTGGGAGGACCAAGACTCCAAATGGGGCCTATGCGTCTTGTGTGGCTTTTTATTAACAAATACATTTTTGTCACTTTAGGATCTGTGACGGCACATTGTCCTCTGCCAGGCAAAGGAGGAAAGGAGTTACTGCCGTCTGGTGTAGTTTGAGCATTGTGGTAGTGATTTTTGATGACAGAAACTAGTAGTGGCATGCTCTGAGGAACATCTGAGATAGTGATTGAAGGAGAAGTTGGGCATGGTCCGCCGAGCAGCTCACAGGTGTGAACGTGACCTCCAACAGAGGGGTCGAGAAGTAGGTTTGGACTTGGAAGACCGGCTACAGTGACTTGGAGCTGGGCAATCCGGATGTGTAGCATGGAAATCTCAGATGAGGAGAGGATCCAAGATCTCCTCTACTGGTCAGTGAGAACTAAAATTGGGTGCTTGGCTCCCTTTAGCCAATCCACTCCTCAAGCACCTGTTTGATGGGTAGGAGCTCACGATTCCCAACATTGTAGTTGTGCTCTGTAGGCATGAGCTTGTGTGAGAAGAATGTCATGGGGTGTAATTTAGGTGGCTCACCCAGATGCTGAGATAGCACAGAGAAGGCATCCACTTCCACGAAAAAGGCTCGAGCTGGGTCAGGATGCCCCAGCACCAGGGATTGAGTGATGGCTGCCTTACGAACCCTAAAAAGCTGCAACAGGGTTTGCCTTAGAGTACAGCTGTGAGCTGTGTAACTATGGCTGATGCTCCGTGAAAAGATGCAGTAGAAATAGGCAAAACCTAGAAAACTCTGAAGGTCATTGATGTTGTGGGTTAAGGTCCAGGTTTGGACAACAGCTACTTTGGAGTCAATCATGGCGACACCCAAAGGAAAGATGACTTAACCCAAATATTTCACTGCCTGGGTATAATACCCACACTTTTCGGATTTGACTCGGAGAAGATGGTGTAAGAGTCTCTGGAGAACCAGCAAAGTCTGGACATCAGGGGAGTAGATAAGTATGTCAGTCAGGTACACCACTATGGAATGGCCCAGCATGTCTCAGAGAACATCATTCATGAAGCCCTGGAGGACTGACGGGGCATTGGCCAGGCCAAAGTGCATAACAAGGTACTCATAGTGGCTCGAGCTAGTGCTGAAGGCAGTTTTCCATTCGTCTCCCTCCTTGATGCAAACCACATTATATTCATTACGTAAATCAAGCTCAATGTACCAGTGGGTTGATCGAAGTTGTTCCAGAGTTGTGAGTATGAGAGGGAGTGGAGAGGAAAACCTTTTGGTGATGCAATTAAGTTCCCTTTAGTCCCTTTAGCATATAGTGGATGGGTCTCACAGAGACTGAAAAAGAAGCCTACAGAAAGAGGTGAGGTGAAGGGTGTATCTAGCCGAGTCTAGGAAATTTGGAGATGTAGTCAATCATGGCTCCCTCCTCTGCTGGTGAACGAGGTAAGGTCCTGGTATTCCCGAGGGACATTGGGTGAGCTCTCTTGTTGACCAGGATAGTACTGGGTCATGGAGAGAGAGCCAAGGGAGGCCCAGGATAACAGGGTTGGCGAGCAAGTCCAGAGGGAAAAAAGAGGTTGGTCTCCTCATGGATGAAGCTTGAAAACATACAATCAGGAGCACTTACTCTGGTGAAGAGGCCAGATCCTAGGGGCTGTCAGTTTACCACAGTGACTAGGTGTCCCGTAGGGAGGTGAGAACAGGTAATTTTTCAGGTGGAGACCAAGTAATTAGAGATGGAAACGACCCACCAGCTCTGTGTGCATGTCAGGACAGTGGGTAACTACAGAGCTGCCGCGCTGCTATAGGTGGGTTTCAACAAATAATTTGCTAACAAGTAAATAAAATCAAACAACAGGGATCTTCCAACTTCCAACTTCCAACCTCAGAATAAATTAGTTAAGTCTTTCCTAGCTAGAGCTGCCCTAGTCAATAATTGGAGTAAGGTGGCATAAAGTGCATAATGCATGGCCACCAGCTGCATACTTTGTTGTTTGGAGAAGGCTTATTTTCAAGTGTCAAATATATGTAAACAAATGGTTTTCATACACAGAGCCCTAATCCCAAACCTGTCAAATCAGAACCATGTCAGAGCATACATATATTAGTGTAATATAGAGGGTCTGATTTAAACAATGTCTAAGTGATGTCAAATGTAAAGTATTGCCTTTTAAGCTAAAAGAACAAATAAGAAACAGTTGGTAAGTAAAGTGCAATGCTTACATTTTAATTGTTTTGTAATAGCCATACATTTCTCTGTCCCAACTTTTTTGGAATGGGTTGCTGGACTGAAATGCAATGTGTATTTATCAACAAATAAAAATGAAGCTGATCAGACCAAACATTAAAACTCTTGGGTTGTATTTTCCAACTCCTGCATAAGTCACACTGTATATTTAACAGATTAAATCACAGTAAAATGCTGTTCTTAAAATTTGTATCTTTCTTTCATCATATAAATGATCTCCTGAATGCCAGCTATCCTGCATATAGAGCCAGTCACACTAAAGAAACTGCATGACTTGCTGCAACAGGATTGTCCTACTTGATGGTGAATAACTCAACTGCACTGAACCTCTCAGTTATCTTAAACTCCATCACAGTCCTTTCACTCCACACAGCTATACTGTCAAGTTGATTCTTAGCAGCAGTCTTCTCTTACAACAATATAAGTTTTGCTGTCCGAAAAATATAGCTTTACTTACCAGTTCTGATGCTTATACAGTATACAGTACTATAACTCCCAAATTGACTACTACAGCCCCTGGCAAATATAATAGGATCACCATAACATAGAGAATGCTCATCCAGCTTTTAACGTAGCATATAAACAAATTACAGGTATGACAACTAAACAAGAAGTATGTTCATTGCAACTAAAAAAAGCAATTCTTGTGATGTTGTTAATGTGCACATCAATGGAGAGATCTGAATTAAATGTAACACCTAAGTTTTTTGGACTTGGCATTACTGAACAGACGTCCAGGTAGATGCAGCCAGCCGGTCTTTCACAGTCTTGGGTCCGACTAATAAAACCTCAGTTTTATATGACTTAAGTAATAGGAAATTAAACGACATCCAATTTTATACTTCCTTAACACAATTCTCTATTTTACTGATTGTAAGGCCGTCTTTTGGATCAGCTGATATGTACAGCTGTGTAT